>CAAKHG010045163.1:64119-79865 GCA_901007715.1 Dactylopterus volitans
CACAAACACACAACCACACACACACACACACACACACACACACACACACACACACACACACACACAAGCCCGAGTGTTCAGGCGCCCTTCCTTTTAGCACTCCTACGTGGGCTGCTAGGGGTGTGTTTTGCTGCATGTTTTGTTTCGGAGAGCCCTCCCCCGTGCTGCGGAAGTGTTGCCGGAAGCAGTGGGAGCTCACCCCCAGTTCTGCGTCAGTGCCACTAAAGAAAGGATCGGGGCTTTCCGGGAGGAGACGGGGAGGCTGAGTTGCTGTCAGCCTGGGTATGTCATGGCCATGTGGGTGGTTGTCTACAGACACACACACTCTCTGATACCGCCATAGTCACAATTGCTCTTAGACAAGCTATTCTTATATAGGCTATACTGCTGGCATGCTCCAAATAAATCCCCACCCGCCCCCACTTTGGAGGGGAATGCTTAGGAACAGGTGTGTGTGTGCGCGCGCGCGTGCGTGTGTGTGTGTTTGTGTGTGTGTCTGTGTGCGCTTGTGAGCGGTCGGATGCAACAGTGGTTTCAGGGATTCAAGAATATTGTTCCACTCTGCTTGACATGATGCTTTGCCCCTGATTCGCTCCCAACTTCCTGCAACGTGGCCTTGTGTGGAAGCAGCGCAAGTATCGGAAAGCGATCCACTGTCCTCGAACGTAGGAGCAGAAACCTGTCAAAAGTTGCAGCGTGAAGGATGAAAGGGTGGGCTGGTGGTGGAGGTGGGCTCCTTTCTGTTAAGGCATAAAAAAAAAGAAACGAGAAAGGAGAGAAACGTGCAGGACTCTGCGGCCTGCTCATCCTGGGGGATGTTTTCATCTTCCCCCTCCCCTTCTCTCCCAACTCTTTTTAATGTCTGCCATTTGAGAGACTCCAGAGGGGCTGCACCTGTTTGCCTCTTGGCTAGGAGCCCCCAAATCCCTCCTCCTGCCCCCGCCTGCCACTCATGCTGCCGCACCTCCTGGGATGGAGGGAGCGAGGGAAGAAGGGAGAGGGGCGGAGTGGTGGAGAGCAGGGTTGCGTGTGGTGGAAGGGATAGCTGGAGGGCTTGAAGGCGTCCGGGAGTAAGAGCAGAGATGTAGGCACAGACACAGAGAGAGAGGAGGGAATATAGTTTCAAATCCAAGTCCGCTCTCCCACACCGGACAGACCTTCCTTTTATGGAACTTTCTCTCTCATGTTTTGACTCACCACATTCTCTTTTATTTCGGTAGTTTCTCTCACCTTGTCTCTACTCCCTCTTGCACAAACCCACATCCGCTCTCCATCTTTTGCCTGTTAACTTTTCTCCACAACTCTCCATTCCCTCGCTCTCATCCAATTTCCTCCCCTCTGCCCTATCTCCTCTAGGCTCTCTGTCTCGCTCCCTTTTTTTCTCCCCCTCCTCCCATCTCTGAGTGATAGTACTATGCTAATCTGCAGTGACCTCTTCAGGTCACATTAAAGGTCACTCAGCTTCACTTCCTAATGCCCCCAGGACTTAACGCTCCTCTTTATCTCTTCATTTCTCCTCTTACTCATGGCAGCAAAATAAACCAACCAATTTTTCCCCACATCAGTTTGGTTTTAGAGTTTTAGAGAATGTGGTAAATATAAATCTGTGTTTGGTGTTGTACCAAGCTGACATTAGTCCACGTGCTCAGTTGACTCACCATTCAGTATAAATGGATTCCTGGATATTACAATTTACTTCTTACAAGTGGTTGCTGTGTCACAATGATGTTTTTGTTGCTGCTGAGACATTTCTGGAAGCCCTGGAAATATTTTTGCCTCTGATTCAATTGTAATTTGTGTGAAATTTTTGATGCATTAATTAAGAAGCTATGAAATTACAATCATAAAAAAGATAGTTTGTTCCTTTTTCCGGAAAAAAGCTCAATGTGCTACAAATTGAAAATTACCACTGGCCAAGATTTAAAAGCAAATTTGCTGCATAAATTTAACACAAGGAAGTTAACAGACATTTAACAATTTGACATCCCATGCGGTGATAGTAAAGGCAAATAAGTAAGCGCACATCCGCCATGTTTTGTATTTTTGGTCGGTGGGAATGGTGAACACTGTCGCTTAAGTGCCCTCCATTTTTGTTTCTTGTTGTACAGAATCGTGGACGCTTGGCTGAGAAACGCACTATACCCCTGCCCCCCAACCGGGTGCCTAAGAAGGAGCTGGCCTCCATCTTCAGCAGTGACGACAGTGAAGGCAGCGAGCGGGCCAGCGGGGATCATGCCCATATCAAGCAGGAAGACGAGTTGCAGTACAGTCTAATGAGAAAGAGGTGAGATACCATTGACTTCCATGAAATATGAAGGACAATACTTGCATGCTTGACATTTGGTTGTTTTGGGGTCTTTTATTTTATTTTATTTTTATTTTTTTATGAGCAAAGCCAATTAATATTTCTGTGATGTACATTTTCCCCAACTAAAGAGGTTATGTTGCCACCCAGATCTGTTGATTTGTTGAGGTTTGTTTAGTTGTCTGTCAGCAGGGTTGAATGATATTTGGGGGAATGATAATTTGTGGTCAAACGATGGACGCATTTAAGATTGATGCAGATCACAGAAGTGTAAATTACTGGCCTTGATCTATTTTGGGGCTGTCTCAGAGCTGCTCTATAACCCCGTTGAAAGCCCATATTTCATAGAAAATAGCACAGAGACAACCTATCAAATCTAATTGAAACTGAGAAATTTCTTTCTTTTTTTTTTTTTGAAAATCATATGCCCATTATAAATTGGATGCCAGCAACATGTTTCAAAAAGTTGGGAAAGTGGCAACAAAGGGTCGGAAATGTTTTGAAATTGTATAAGAACACACTTGGTGGAACATCTCACAATTAAGTAGGTAAACTGGCAACATGTTAGTAACATGGTTGGTTACAAAAAAAAAAAAGCGTTCCAGAGAAACTGAGTCTTTCTAAATTAAAGATAAGGTGGGGCTCACCACTTGCTGGCAGTTACTGCAGCAATTTAGGAATAACCTGTTGATTTAAGTGTCTAAAGTACATAAAATCATTAAAAGACCCACAGAATCTGAATAAATCTCTGTACACAAGATGGTCACAATCTTCAGGCCCTCAAATGGCACTGCCTGAAAAACAGACATGATTTAGGAGTGGACATCATTGGTTGGGCTAAGGAACACTTCCAGAAGCCGTTGTCTATGAACACGGTTCATCACTGCTTCCACAAATACAAGTGTAAACTCCACCATGCAAAGAGAAATCTGTATATAAACCAGAGAAGTGCTGCTGCCTTCTTTGGGCACCAGCTCATTTAAGATGGACTGAGGCAAAATGTGAAACTGTCCTGTTGTCTGATGAGTCAGAATTTGAAATTCTTTTTGAAGAGGGGCCATCCAGCTTGTTACCAGTGCGCAGTTCAAAAGCCAGAATCTGTGATGGTATGGGGGTGCTGGTGCACATGCCATCAATTGTGAAGGCGCCATTAATGCTGAATCAGGTGTTAGAGCAACACAAGCTGCCAAATAGCACCGTCTTCTTGGGAGAAGGCCTTGCCAGACATTGCCAAACCACATTCTGCATGTATCATAACAGCAAGAGAGTGCTACATTCACCTGTCTGCAGCCCGACTTCGAACCAGATGAAAATGTTTGGTGCGTTATGAAACATAAAGTATGAGAACAAAGATCCTGAACTGTTGAGCAGCTGAGCTACCTACATCAAGCAAGCATGGGAAACTATTCCCCTTTTCTAAAGAGCGGCAGTTGGTCTGCTCACTTCCCAAACGGTCTCTTCACGTTTTTTTGAAACGTGTTGATGGCATCAAATTTTTTACACAACCTTTTTAACTTTTCTGTACACAGGGTTGTAGATTGACATGAGCGTTGGGTATTAGCGTATGATATTAGCATTGGGTTTTGAAAACACCACAACGAGAAAATGAAGATGCCATAATGAAGAGGCAATAACGAAAAAGTGTATAAAATGCTTTTTTTTCTTCATTTTTTGCTTTTCTTTGTGTACTCTCTTAAACAGATTTTTTTTTTTTTTTAATTAATTGGAACTTCAGACAGTTATTTTCACACAAAGTGATTTTTGGATAACCTAGCCACCCCAAAGGTTCATTTTGAGACAAATAGACAAAGAGCTGTTTGGCTTTTGCTGCGGGATGTCTAGTGGAGAATGTGTGCTCAGCTTTGAAACCGATAATTGGTTTGTTGGTTTGCGTTTTGCTGCCGCTGCCAAGTCTCAGTATATCTGTCGTGACTTGATGTCGAACAAGTGAGCCACCTGAGTCACCGCTGCAGCCCTTCCCATGCTGTCCCATGCTGTGCTTGGGAGCGGTGTTGTACTTTTCAAGTCATTGGGACTTCATGTCACGCGACTGGTGTTCCCCAGCTTGAGTGTAAAACATTGTGATGAAATCACATAATTTTGAATGTACGCTTATCTTGGTAGACATCCATTCTTGCAAGTTAATCAGATTTTGGAGCTGAGAGCTTAAAATAATTCAATTTGGAGAGACAGACTAGGATTAATAGGAAGGTCGTCTATGCTGCCTCAAACACACAGCGGAAATAACAAAAAAAAAAAAAAAAATTCAGCGTATGTCTGTAAACAATCTTCCTCCTTCACACAAGCATGTTGCTATTTTATTTTCATCATCTCAGGAAAAAAAAGGAAAATGCCATTGTAATTTCAGTTTATAATGTTAGTTTCCACCGGTGGTTTATATGAGTAATTCAAGTTAAATGCTTTTAGAGACATCTTTGGATTATCTATGAAATAAAACATGCAAATGGTCCAGTTATAAAAACTGATTACGCTCACATTAAAAGGCGTGTGCCCAGGACCAATACACACTTTAGATTAGAGCTGCATTTACTGAAAAAAAAATTGGTTTAGATTCAAGTGAACAATGACCGTGACATCTCTCACACCACACACACATACACACACACGCACACGCACACAAACAAACAAACGCACAGACGTACACACACTTTATTGTTCGACTGTCTTCGTGAGGGCATTCATTGACATAATGCCTTTTTGGTCTTCAGTATGAAGTAACAATAACTTTATTTACATAGCATATACAGCACGTTACAGCCACAAAGGGCTTTACATACATAAAACAACGCAGCAATACAAGAGAGGGGAAAGGGGTTTAAAATGTCAATTAGCAGAGGAAGTGTAACGGGGACGATAATGATTATGAATACGAAAAATAATAAAACAGACAGACAAAGGCAAGTAAGTGGAAACCGCAAATGCTTAAAGCTCCGAGATCAAGAATTAAAAGCAGCTTTATTAAAGCGTCTTTTAAGAATAGAATTGAAATGAGGCAATGATTCAGCATGGCTGTTCTCCTCACGCCCGGCATTCCGAAGTCTCGGGGATTCTGCCGCAAACGCACAATCAACTCACATATTAAACCAAGACTTTGGGATGGATAACAGGGTTTTGGCTGAGGATCGTCATAAGGGGATAGTGGCTCAGATGTATAAGGAGATGCCAAGTTGGACCGAGCCATAAAAGTGATTATGAGAGTTTTAAAATCAATTCTAACATAATAAGCTTTATTTATATTGCACTTTTCTAAACAGGGTTACGGTGATGTGTGAGAGCCATTGCAAGGATGCTTAAATATGTGTAATATGGTCTCATTTTTTGGATCCAATTAAGAGACAAGTTGCGGCATTTTGTACAAGTTGAGGGGAACAAAGAGACCTTTGGGAGAGAAACATGTAGAAGGACTTGCAATAATCAAGACGTGATGAGACAAATGTTACACACACACACACACACGCGCGCACACACACCTTTTAAAAAAAAAAGAGCTGCATTTCTGCTTCCAAGCCAGGTTGTTGGTTCCTCCCATTGTTGTGAATGTGTTATCTCAGGAGCCCCAAGAGAAGAAGTTTTACAATTTGGCGTCAAGATCGACTCGTGCTCAAGGGTGAACTGATTAGATTTTGGTGGTTAGAGGTGAAAGGTCAAGGTCACTGTGACATCTCAAAACCTTTTTGGCCGGATTCATTTCTGATTCGTTCCATTCTTGTTCTTATGGAACGCCTGATGCGCCTGACATATTTCTTCAAAATTTTGTTAAATCCAAGCTGAAGCATGAATTTATTTGATATTGGAAGTCAGTGGTCAAAGGTCATGAGCCATGTGACTTCAAGTCTCTCCCAGTCTCATGAACATGGCATTTCAGGAATGCCTGAATGGAATTTCTTCAAATCTGGTCCGAATGACCATATGGGCTCAAACTAATTACAGTTGATTTTGGTGGCCAAAGTCATTAATAAAAATGTCACAAAAGGCAAAATTACATTTTACATGCAAAAGGCCAAAGGTTCACTGTTACTTTAACATTCTCATGAATGTAAGGATGGTTAGAGGGTCAAAGGTCACGGTCAGTGTGACTTTGCAAAGCACTTACCTGGGTATAACTCAACGCACTGATCATGACAAAAAGTTTGGACAAATGTCTAATTGGAAAAAAATGATAAAGCAATGACATTTTTTAACACATAATACATTTAATAGAGTTAATTCTAACTTCTCACAACATACAGCATATTATGGAGAGAAACAGATGTAGAGCTCAGCTTGACCGGCTCGCAGGGGCTTGCAAGTCCGACGCAGTAATTCCAGTTTTTAAGTAAGCTCCTTTTTTTTTAACAATGAGTTCTTTGATCCATGTTTAATAGCTTAAAATCAGAAATCAATATCACATGAAAATACGATCGCTTGCTACTCACATAAACATATTTATACAATTCCAGAGCGGACAGTCTATGGACAGATATCATGCAGAATCTGTTCATTGATTAACCTCAGAAAGTCCCCAGCTGCATTATAAGCAGCTTGTGCAACCTCATTACGAGAGGGGATGTTTTTCATGTCTTGAGACTTGCGTGTGACTCGGCGGACAGCACACCAACTGTGAAGCTTTAAATGGATCCACTAACCTCATTTATGAGGGCTTTCCCTCCCCCTGACACTTGTGCCGCTGGCGTGTTAAGATGATAATGAATTTAAAGAACACTTATGACTAATATGTCAGGCTTTTACCCTTTGAAAGGCGACGGACTCGGTGGAGCCGCAGCTCCGGCCTGTCCTGGGCATCCGTCTCAGCCCTGCTTTATCCCCCCCCAATACGGGTCTGGACGAAAGGGATAATGGGATGTCCAATCACGGAAATGTGATTTCCATTGACCGCAGCTTCGTAAGTGAGTCGTAGAAGGGTCTTAACAAATTGGATTTGGCCAATGGATGTGAAAAATACGGGGCCTCTGTATACATGTGTGAGTGTATCTGTGCTCTCTCATCCACACATCATCAGAGCTGCCGGCCGCAACACGAACTTGGATGCATCAGCTTGCTTACTGTAACTGCACTTTAATCTACATCGGCACATCGAAGCAGCACGTGTCAAGTATTTAGCCCACAATATTGTAACATGAATCTCACGCAGCAAATTAGTCAACATTTCATTAGCAAATGCTTTTTTTTTCTCCGCTGAATTCTTTCGTGCATTGTTTATGACTTGGCTTGTTTAATAGCATTGAATGCATAGTTTGATGAGTTCATGTGGGCAACAATTGGATTTGTCTGTCACGGTCAACAGGTGCTGCCTCTATAGCTCATCATCCACATCCGACCAAGTTCATTATAAGCTGATCTATCTCTGTTTAACCAGATAAACGGTAATAGCCATCGGCTTTACAGGCGTTCAGTTCAGTGCATGCGGCATAGATCTGAGCGTGTGCGGCCGCATAAGCGCAGGGCATGTAGAGACTAAAGTGAAACCAAGCCTCAGAGCCAAACTAATCATTATCCAAACATTTCAGCGAGGTGTACATGGAAGCTTCCTGCGGAATCCCAACTGTGGTCTAACTTGGCTAACTGAAAGATGGAAAAAGCATCCCGTTTTTTTTTTTTGTTTTGGTGTTGCCTTCCACTGTGGATCATTTGTATCTGCCTTGGATTCGTTGACACTGATTTATGCATTTCATCTCAGGGAGTAAATATTTTATGGAAGTAACTTTGGATTTTAGTGTTTTACTCAAGGGCAAAACAAAGTCTACCTTAGTGTTTGTTTCAGTTGGCCGTTGATAACAAGGGCTTGATTGAAAAGTGCTGACTGAGAGTCTGGGTAATTACCCAGCAACCAACCCTGGATTTTACAAGTCACACCCGCTGACGTCTGCCTTTCAAGGCTGTCTAGGAAAAAAAAAAAGAGAGAGGGGAAAAAAAATACCCATTATTACCCCTCATCAAAACAAAGGGAGGCAGTTTCTTTGCTACTTGATCTCTTCCACCTATAAAAAATATAAGTGTATTTACACTATTAGAGATTAAAGGCGTCAAGCTAATAGCAGGTCTCTTCACATTAACAGCCATATTGTGTGGTACTCATCCTCTCAGCACAGAGTGGAGTGGATTTAAACAAACATGTTATGGTTCAAGTCGTTTTGGGTGTAATTTTGATAGAAAGGCAGCGTGAGCTTTGGTCTATATTGTGAGAAAACTGCAGTACTGTACCAGTGTTTTGTTTTGTTTTTTTGTTTGTTTGTTTTGTTTTTTGTGTTTTTTAAAGTTTCATGCTGATAGGAGGCTGTTTAGTGAAATTAGAAGCAAACAGAAGAGGATAATGTTTATAGTAGGTCAGAGGAACCAGAAACAGTGTTTACTCATTTTCTCGTTTCAGTCCATCTCTATGCATGAAGGCACATCTTTATATGTAATAACTCATATTTGTGAATGGGTATGTCGGCCTCAGTCTGAGCAACAACCAGACAGAGCCGCTGATGCTGAGTGAGCTACTGTATGTGTATTGCATTTGACATTTTGTCCTCTGGCTTTATTGAACGACCGTGTCATTGCTTTATGCCAGTACAGGGTCATGGATAGTGTGAAATTACTGGAAATGCCTCTTCCCCAAAGCGCTAATTGGTGAGCTTTGAGGTTTTATAGCTTTCTAGAGGAGCGTTCCACTTTTGGCCTTATTTACACATGTTTTCCATGGCAACAAAGTTTCAGCAAGTTAATAGCTGATTGGGTGTTGGCTACCGGCGAAAAAGTTCATTGTTTTCGCATGGAAAAATGTCTTGTCTATGAAGTCTGTCAGCACAGACAAATTAAAAAAAAAAAAAAAAAGTTAGTCAGCAATGTTGATGCAGTTTAGTTGGTGTCAGTCTAACGCGCTCATGTGAAGAACACATAATTTTACTGTTTATTGTTTTTTGTCTGATGTTGAAATTAGCTGAAAATGACAAGAGCTTCGACATGAAGTGCGGCATCTACAGAACCACAGCAAGCGCTTTCAAAAGCAAAATAACGGTTAATAATCTGCCTCAAAATTACAGGAACTAGAAAAATAGCCACACGTGAAGCGTAAACTAGAAGAGAAAAAAACAGTGCTAGCTGCAGAATGTGCATTATTTAGTGTAGGGCAACCCAAAGGAACATGGTGGTTTTATTCTATTCCCACTGTACTTTTCCATTCTTTCTTTGGTGCCTTATCAACCTCATGTCAGCCTTTACAGCAGAGAAACAACAAGGTGGAGCGGAGCCCAGGCTGCTCTTACTTATTCATGTATTTGTGTATTCATTACCCCCTGTGCTTGCTGGTTTCCCAGTTACAGGCCACCTCTCAGTCCAGTTGTGTGCAGCGCAACAATTGTGTGTACCAGGCAAAACGTGAAACGTACAGTATATGGAAGAGGTCGGTACTCTTGCTTTTAGGTTTAAGGGCCCACAAAATAGCTTTGTTTCCCAATTATGATACGTAACTGTTCCCTCTATCACCTCAACATTCTTGCCTCAGTGGAAAGCCTGATGTGCCGCGATGTTTGAATATTGCATACTGCCCGGTAGTATTTGAATGTTGCTGTGCAGGAGTGGGCTTTGTGTGTCTGCGTGTGTGTGTGTGTGTGTGTGTGTGTGTGTGTGTGTGTGTGTGTGCGCGTGCGCGTGCGCGCTTGTGTGTGCGCGTGTGTGTGCGTGTGTGTGCGTGTGTGTGTGTTGTGTTGACTGGAGAGCAGAGGAGGCTGCACATAAACCTGCGAGCACCAGATGTTGCACAGCGACCTGTCTCTCTCTCTCCCTCTCTCTCTCTCTCCATCTCTGTCTCTCTCTCCCTCTCTACTCCTCCGCCTTCACATCCCTGCTGTCTGTCTGTCAGCACTTTCCCAGTGGTGGTGTGAGACATGGCGTCAGGGCGCCTGAGCTGCCAGCGTCTGCCAGTACACACTGTGACCTCCAGCGCCGCCACCTCGGCGCTACGTGCCAATGCCACAGCAGGGCACCACTGAGTCGTTGCCAGGAGAAGAGTCTTTTCTTGTCTTTTGGCCTGTTCTGAATTGTAACCGTGCAGTACCGGCCGAGGCGAGAGCAAAGCCCGCCTTCACCTGCTATTTGGAACGAGAACACGTCGCGCAGCTCTTTATGCTCCGCCCTCAACATCTTTTGCGCTATATGGCCGCTTTCGGAGGTGGAAATTTCTGTATTGTCTCAAGAATATATTTCAGTTCTAATATGATGACGACATTATCGATCACATTCCGGATGTATGAAAATGAAGGAAAGCAACGTAAGACGCGAACCGAGGACGTCGAGATAGCAAAAACGTTTCAGAAAACAGTGTTGTGTAAATTTTTAGGTATTTGCATCAAAGCTTATGCTGCCCTTTACCTCACAATGCTTGAACCCTCACGGTTAGAAGTAACAATTAAGTAATAGATAGTTTTTGATTACTTAAAAAAAAAAATACATCAATTTGTGTGTGTACTTGAAATGCATAGAGTAGAAGCATTGACACAACTCACTCATAGATTTAGCTCAAGGAAGTTAAAGTTACTGCTGATATTGAGCCATTTTGACAGCGTTACAACATGATTGTATGTATTTCCTGAACTCAGCCAATGAAAAAAAGTTTGTTTTGGTAGCAGCATTGAGACTCTGAGTCTATGTGATACTTGGCTCTAGTCGAAATTTGATCACAGAGGCACCGTGATATCATCTCACTCTTGCTGGGCACCAGTGGAATCCATGACAGACTTTGAGTATTAACATATATTAATCATCCCAGTGTCTGGGTCAGTGTGGTCGGGATGGAGAGGCGGTATTGACCAGTTCAGAGATGGGATTAGAATGAAATGATTGTCTCCGGCATGTACCCCGGCGATAAGAAGGCGACTCATGCCCTTCGTAGTGCTCAGGCCCAATAGCATGATATAACCCACCTCAATCCTCGCTAAGGCCCCCGTCCTTCCCATCTAACCCTGGCCTTAGGAGATCCTTAGGGAGCGCTGACTCAGGTGACCGGGTTTTAAACACCATCCCCACCCCCTCTCCCTCTTCCAGGGCTTGAGTGTGACCTTGCCTCCATCCACTGAAAGAGAGCAGGAGGGGGCTGTGAGAGGGCAGAGATGGGAGGGGACAAGGCTAGGCCCCTCATTAGCCCAATCCGAGGCGGGACAGCTCAGGAAAAGTGCGCTAATTACCCCGCTAACAATGTCCTTGCCGTTCATGGCTTAGAGCGGCCGATTTGCCACAGGATAATAACCCCATAACCTCCCTGGGAAGTTCAAGATGGCATTATCGTGATCACTTTGAGTGATGGACAGTAGGTGGTGTTTTAACAGAGCTACCCGTTTGATGGATTTGGCTGCAGTTTCTCACAGTCTTAAGCGCGGCGCGCGCGCGTGTGTGTGATGTGTGTTTTGTTGGAGTCGCTGGCTGACACAGATGCATTATTATACCGAATGGCAATTTAAAAAACAACTTCCCCGCATCTCGTTTTCAAGGGAAACCGTCGGTCTGTCGGCTACTAATTTTAGCAAGTTACGTTCTAAATCGAAGTCTATCATTATTCCAAAAAGTTTGAAGTCACAGTCTTATCAAGCGTCGTTTGCGCTTAGCAACCGGTGATGACTGTTATGTCTGAGACTGTTTTCTGAGTCACTGGTTCTCTGTGACTGAAAGGTGAGTGGCCAAGCCAGCATGGGCAGCATTAGGCCCCTACACTCCCCGTCATCCTCTCTGTTAGCGTGTGGAAAACAGCTTGGCGACCGACAGCCTGACATTACAGCTGGAGCCTGTAATCATGGGACTGTAAAAACCCAAATCCAGCAGCCACAAACAGTGTGGCCTCGTCATAGCGGTGGCAGCTAAGAACCATTCACCACTTCTGTCCCATAAACTTTGCCTGCCGTGTCATACCAGACCCCCTTCATAGCTGATTCTGCTTCCAATAAACTCGCCAGACTCTCGATAACACCAGAGGATGACGCGAAAATCAAACTAATGCATGTTTTTAATGCTCATTCTGGTGACGATATAGGAGCGTACGGGACCTTAAGTGTAGCGTTGATGTCACACTTTAATTCATCATTAATTTAGAAAGCAGACTGAAACATTTTCAACCCTGTGCCTCTCCCACCACACAAGCTGTTTGCCATTACACTATGACTTCACTTGTGCTGCAAGGCTGCTATACTCCCCTCAAATGCTAAGCGCTTATTTCCCATCATTATGCCACTTAATGCGATCAGGATGGTAATCAGATTGCAAATAAAATACCTCCATGACACAGTTGTGTGGGTCCATTGGTGTAGAGAGGTGAAAAAGGCAGTTAATGGAATATTGGGAAGGGCACCGAGGCTCCAGCCATCGTGGGGCTCAGTCGGTGAAACCCGCCTCCTCCTCCTCCTCCTCCTCCTCCCACGGGTCCCGAGAGACAGAATATTTCAGCACATCAAATTTTCAGTTGCCAATTTCAATTACATCATGTAAATTGTGTTGTTTTTCTAATATGAAGACGATTCAAAGTTTGGTCATTATGAAATGATTTCCATTTCCAAAGCCTTTTTGAGATGGTTAGCTTTAAATCGTAGCCGTTTAGTCTGTTATCAGGATAACGCAAAAACTGTTTGGCCGATTCTCGTGAAACTTGGTGGAGGGAGGGAGCATGGGCAAAGGAATAGCCCAATAAAATATGGTGTAGATCCTGGAGTTTTACTTTCTTTTTTAATTCTTATTTTACATTTTAATTATCCCTTTAGTCACCTCACCCAGATCTCCGAGTGCCCTTGTAATGCTTTATGTGAAAGCGTCATCATATGCCTTTTTGCATTTCTCAATTTGTCATATTCCCCTGAAACAACTGTTGGCAGCCTGAGTCTAAAAAGAGCCATAATCAGTCAGTAAGCTGCTAAACTACTTACTACGAGTTGTGAATATGCTCGTTAATACATCTTAGTGTGGAAGATGAGTAGGGATGAGATCACAAAGTGCTGGATGCAGTAGTCTGTCAGACTGTATTACACACCTCACAGCTAAGAGCTGGTTGACAGGACCAGCCACTTGTTGCTGCTGAGTTTGTGTCGAGGTATGCATTTTGAAGACAATGGCGCTGTGTGGATGAAGAATTTCTGTTGTACGTTGGCGGAAGTATTCTGAATTGACGCACTGCTGCTTCATCCAATACTCTTTACTGATTCCTCTGTCTGTGTGTGTGTGTGTGTGTGTATGTGTATGTGTGTTATAGCCGTGACAGTGACCTCTCCACAATCATCTCCAACCTGCACCACACCAGACAGCACGGCATGCCAGAAGGCCAGTCAGCCTCTGACCACAACACCAGTACTGGACACACAGGTAGGACCTCCAGTGATGCTGTTTGTGTGGCTACCGCAGGCAGACTATAGGATATGTCGTAGCTTCCTCTCTCTCCATTTTTCATTCTTTCTTTCTCCCGTTCCTAGCTTTACGTTACAGCTGATGATATATTCCCCCTATATGTCTCCCGTAACATATGTAAACATTCCATTACCCATTTAATTTACTCTAATTTGTGTGAGTGGGGGATATTACCATAAGCTTATTAGTTACTCCTTAAGGTCGCTCTCAAGTTGATTACTTAATGTTCTTCCTACATTCTCTGCCGCACTCCAGGATTTTTGTTAAACCCCCTGTTTTAAATTACCTCAGAATAAATAGCGTTGTTTGCAATTAATCCAGTTTTATGAGAGCAGAAGAGCCGTGGTGTGCATATGCTAAGCTAAGAGCTTTTCTCACAGCCTTTAGAAAAGAGTGCAGACAACATTTAATCATAGCTATTTGTCAAATAGCTTGTATGCTGTTCAGCCATCAAAGAAATGTGGTTGTTAAACAGTCTCTCTAGATTTCACTAATCAATGAACATTCCACTGTATCTGAATTACCTTATTCATTTAATTTACCTTAGCATGTTTGTGAAGTATCCTGAAAGCCAGCAAAGTATGATGATAGGAGCGACACTGCGGCCCTAAGAATTAACCTACAACCTAAAAGTTTGTGTTATTATAGTTTAAATGTGCATATAATTTAGAGCCAACAGTGTGGTTTATGGACTACCATGGGTCAGGAAGTTGTCTTTATATTTGTTAGCAGGAAGGAAAAGTATAAAGCTGAATTTGACCAAGCTCGGTGGAGCGGTATAGCTTAGGCAATGGAGGGAACCATTAAATTTTCGGGGCAGATCCTTTAAACATCGCTTTTAAATTCTTTTTTTTTTTACACATTAGCCTTGGTCATCTGGAATTTTTTGGCACAGACTTCAAGAATATATTTCAGTGTTCATGCAGGCTCTTACAGGATTCATTTTGCATCAAAAGTGTTTGGCTGTCTTTCGCCAATTCTCTCCCAATTTGAAGTGTCCTAATAGCTACGCTGACCTTTAGATATTGGTTAGGAAAAATTATTTACACTTGGTCCGCCTATCCAAACACCTTTTAAATGAACGGCTCTGATTTTGGGAAAAAAAAAACAGAAAAAAAAAGAAAAGAGCTTTCCTTTTTTATCAGTGAAGACCATACATTTTCTCCATTGTTGCCTGGGGTCTAACCCTGCCTTTTCTCATTCCATTAGCCAGAGGCACAGCAAGTGGCATAATCAGCCCAGACCCAACACCTCCATACCCTCTCTGTGTGCTCATCTCCTCTGTCTGCCAGATTAATTGTCCATACGGCACCTGTAATATGAGGCAGGGTGGCTAGATGGTGGAGGGTTTTAGACTGCTAAACAGCCAGCCAGGGCGATATCGTAGACCTCAGTTTGAGATGGATTTCCACCAAATACTGGCCTAAGTCATAACCCTGAGTTGTTATCTTAATGAAGCAAGACACAAAGGGATGAAGGTGTGTGGAGGGGCAGCGACGGAAGCAGTGTGACCTACACCGTAGGGGGTCCAGAACCCTAAAATCTGTCCGTTTGAGCATTAAAGAGAGATTTAACAGGCTGCCTAAGCAGCTAGCTCTGTGTCTGTAAACAAGTCCAATCCGATCAGTGGCTCTAATTCTGTCTGCCAGTGAAATTAGACGCACACACATTCATAAGCAGCAGAAGTACACGCAAATAACACATAGTTAGACAGTTGCGTGCCCATGCGATATCAGCACCAGTTCAAATATGCATTCTAATACATAGGTGGGTGGGATGTATGTGAGGTTTGATGGGATTATTTGACTTGGGGATGGATGTTTACTCTGTTCCGTCAGTTAAGTTTTTAACATTTACCGATTGGTTGTAGAGGGAGACATTCCAAGAGAAAAGAAGAATAATCTGAGGGAGATTAGAAAAGTCTGCAGCCAGAGAGACATAGATGCAGTGATGGCAGAAACATTTGGAAATAGACAGAGGGAAGAGAGATGAATGAGTGCGGTGGTGGTATCAGGGGAGGGCAGGCGGCGGGGAGGGCAGGCGGCGGGGAGGGGAGGAG
>CAAKHG010045164.1:0-30224 GCA_901007715.1 Dactylopterus volitans
CCCTTCCCACCCTCAGCCGAGGTGAAGCGAGTGGGAGACACGCTCCTCGGCATGGCCACGCAGTGCGTCCAGGTGAAGAACGTGGTGAAGACGTCGCCCCAGACCCTCTCCAACCTCTGCCTCAAGATCAATGTGAAGCTGGGCGGCATCAACAACATCCTGGTGCCTCACCAGCGGTGAGCTTCAGTTCGGATTACATGGATTACCGAGAGAGAACCTGAGTAACAGGACCGTCGTGTACAAAGAGTCGCGCAATCCTCATTTATTCCAGACGATTGCAACAGGTCTTCGCTTCGCAGCGCCAGCTGTTCCACACATCATTTATTTATGATGTGTGGATTATTTATGACGAATGAATGTAAGTGGCCGTCCGCAAAATGTATTGGATGGACTTTGGTGACCGTATAAAAAAAAAAACGTGTTTTTCAGAACTCGATTTCCAAATATTTAAAAGTGTGTTTCCAGCACACTTCATCCTACTTTCAAGTCTCTGACTGTCGCTTGGTCCTGTTGCGTGACCTTTCGTTGACCCCTCTCAGCACCTCGGCCCTGCGATCTTGACGCAGCTCCTCGGAGATGTACTGCTTTTACGAGCGAGCGAAATCTGCATCCCCTTTAGGTCGGCGGTGTTTCAGCAGCCCGTTATCTTCCTGGGCGCAGACGTCACGCACCCCCCCGCTGGAGACGGCAAGAAGCCCTCCATTACTGCTGTAAGTATCAGAAATAAAGCCTTAACATCAAGTTAACCTTCCGTGAGGGAATGTCCGACTGCTCAAAATTTACTCCCACCATCTTTACTGTTGACAGAATATATAGACGTAGAGAGGATGAGACTGACACACCTCATCAGGCATTTGACCTGTGTTCAGAGAAATTAAGTCAAAGACACCAGATTGACATTTTTAAAAGCCTATTTATTTTTCAGCATCCACACTAACACACATTCGGAGAGAATGCTGCGCCGTCTGTCTCGATCCGCGGTCATTTTAACTACAAGCTCACCCTGCTACCATTTTCAGTGCCCGAGGAAACGCTATTCAGTCATAAGATGGCAGCCCAGGTGCTAATTCGGCATGGGAATTTCTATTTATAGGCAAATAAAATCAACAAGTTCGTGTGAATAATGCAAATAACCTCAAGATCTGAAACAGATGGTCGCGGTTGCTTGGTGACAGCGGCACGAGCGCGTTAAATCTACAGAGACGAACCTCGATTGAGGCAGAAAAGCCACCGGCTGCCAAAATGAATTTGAACACTCTCATCACGTTCGGTTTGTATTTGATACAGTGAATGTACATGGGAATTTTTGACTTTTGTCACCCAGTCGGTCGGACTTTTAACAGATGTATACATTTTTAACATGTTTCTTACCTGATGCAATAACTCAGTGATGCAGTGGAAACGGTGAAACGGTAAAACTCACTCGTCTCTGAAAGTCTGTCTCATGTGAACGAGGCTGACTTGGGGGTGGGGGGTGATCGGAGGTAGTGAGGGATAAAAGGAGGCAAATGGCTCATCACTGACTCACGTTAGAGGAGGAAATGACGTCAACGCTCATCCGCGTTTGACCTCAGCTCCGCTGTGGTTGGCTGCGTTGTTGCCTAGCGATTATGACAAACGGTCAAGCCACAGGCGGCGAGGAGGGGGGGGGGGCGGCGCGGGAGAGCGACTTTGTCTTGATCAGCCCGCATGAGAGAAATCTAGCGATGGGGATCCGAGTGGAGTGTAATGATTCGAGGGATGAACAACAGAGGGCCGACGTTGATCTTGCCACGCTTCCCAGTCGTGGCCTCTAGGGTGCGCCGAAATACAAACGCACCAATACATGCCAGCGAGCTCTGAGGGGGCGATGACGCTGGTATATTCCGAAGGGCCGTTGTTGCGCATATACACATGGATGATATCATGTTTTTCTCTGTTTTTGTGTCGAGACTTGATTTTTTTTTTTTTTTTAATTCAGTGACTCAAGATGGTGCGCGATATAAATTCGGGCAAGACGTACAAATGATGTGATGCAAATTTTGAGGCCCGTTTCAGTCACCGTCCACGTCAGCATTGCGGCCCCATGGTTTGCCTTTATGGAAAACCCTGAGCGACACACAGTCGCGCTCTTCATTTGCATACGTCAACGATTGGCGGGGATCAAATTACTAACCCTGACGGAGCGGCCCTCACCCCACTCACTGCCGTGCTCTGCGTCCCAGGTGGTAGGTAGTATGGATGCACATCCCAGCAGATACTGTGCCACCGTGCGAGTCCAGAGACCCAGGCAAGAGATCATCGAAGATTTGTCCTACATGGTGCGTGAACTGCTAATTCAGTTCTACAAGTCGACCCGCTTCAAGCCCACCAGGATCATCTTCTACCGAGATGGAGTTCCCGAGGGACAGTTACCACAGGTACATGGTTAGAATTGGACTTGATTACTCGGAAACGGGCTGCAATACCCGATTCCCTATTGCAGCATTTCCAATCGCGTTTCAGAATTTCCCTATATGATTGACCCACGAACGGATTTCTCTCGCCCAGATTCTCCATTACGAGCTGCTGGCCATCAGAGATGCGTGCATCAAGCTGGAGAAGGACTATCAGCCCGGCATTACCTACATCGTGGTGCAGAAGCGCCACCACACACGCCTCTTCTGCGCTGACAAGTCTGAGAGGGTGAGCTCCCCGTTTCCTAACGCCGCCGCCGCCGCGCATTTCCTTTTCCGCGCCTGTTTTTTTTTTTTTTCCGCGTGTGACACAGCTGTCATCTTTGGTCCCCGACAGATCGGGAAGAGCGGGAACATTCCAGCAGGGACGACGGTGGACACCAGCATCACTCATCCCTTTGAGTTCGACTTCTACCTGTGCAGTCATGCAGGCATACAGGTAAAAAAAAAAAGAAGAGCGACATTGTGCACAGTGAGGCCTTTTGAATCCTCCGAATGTCACGTCTTGTATATTCCTTTGATTTTAATTGCCTTCTCTCTGTATCCAGGGAACTAGCCGGCCGTCTCATTACTATGTCCTCTGGGATGACAATCGTTTCACAGCTGACGAGTTGCAGATTCTAACCTACCAGTTATGCCACACTTACGTGCGCTGCACCCGCTCCGTGTCCATCCCCGCACCAGCCTACTATGCTCGACTTGTGGCCTTCCGCGCCCGCTACCACCTGGTGGACAAAGAACATGACAGGTTAGTGATACATGACACTCGGAACAAACCACATCTCAGACCCGCAGCGGGACTTTGCGCTGTGAATTCCAATATGGCGCCAGCCTTCTCCTTTTATTCTGGCTTTAGGAACATGGCATGTGTTGAGTGGGCATTAGGTTTTAACATGGGATCTCTTTACTTTCTACTTTTTTTAACTCGTCTGCTCATCAAGTGGCTCCACAACCTAAAAACCCGTCCTGCGTCTTCTCTCCATGTTTCCGCAGTGGAGAGGGCAGCCATGTATCTGGTCAGAGTAACGGTCGGGACCCCCAGGCGCTGGCCAAAGCTGTCCAGATTCACCATGACACCCTGAGGACCATGTACTTCGCCTGAGCGACAGCAACCATCGACACCGACGTTCCCCTCCACCTCATTTCGACCTGAGCGGGCGTTCGGCCCACCGCCACCTCATCCTCTTCCCTTATCCCCAGTGACTACCCACTACACAAACTCCACAATCCCCTCAGTCACCCAAATCTAAGAAGAAATAAGGCCCTTCATCTGTAAAACACATGCAGACTCTACAGAATCATGCACCCAAAAGGTTATGAATATTATTATTATTATAATTATTATTATTAATGTCATTTTTTTTTTTACTTTATCAGGACTATTGCTCTTTTTATGTTGAATTTTTAAAACATCGGTATTATAATGTAACTGTATCGTATGCTACCTTCACACACCTATGTATGTAAGTATGCAATACGGATGGGGAGTGGGGAAATAGGCGTTAAAATGGAAAGAAGAAAAAAATCCTGAAACTTTTGTAACTGCCACCACAATGCTGCCTCGTTACCCATCCGGATGCCGGATGCCAGTGTTCCAAGCCCCTTAGTATGGGGATCCTCCAGTGGAGTGGTACCGGGCACGCACACTCACATGTCTCATTTTAACGGTGTCATGAACTGCATTCATGTTTTTAAATGTTTTTTGAATAATGTTATCTTTTTAAAACAGCCTTGAGGAGTCTGAGGTATGGTACATTAGCACTTAGTGTTAGCATGTAGGTGCCACAAGTCCTGCACATTAAGAGTTTGGTAGTACGCGCAAAGGCTAGCCCTCTTAGCAGAGACCGAAAGAGCAGCCGTAGCATATCGTAGATACATGAGTGAATTCCTGCCGCACTCTGTGTGCTGGTTGGCCAGTCCCTTAGAGAATTAGCCTATAGAGGCGAGCTTAGCTTAACAATGGAGGGAACATTTGCATAGAGTGTATAAAATATACTTGCACCCCATGCACCTAAACCAGCATTATTAACCAGCCAAAAGTGATGCCAACCAATGGAAAAGGGGCACTTGAACAGGAATTATTATTTTTTTTTCTGTATGCATTGCTCTTTTAGGATTTATGAGGCACTTTTCTTTGATTTACTTATTTGGTTTATTTTACTTCATACTGGTCTGCCTGACTCGGCGCGCGGACAGTTTTGGCTTTTTTTTTTTTTTTAATTTTTCTTCAGGTAGTTTTCACACGTACACATGCATAGCATCGAGAGCAAAGAGGTAACCACGGCAATAGGCAAGGTCAACACACCTATGTAGATTTGAATGCAGGCAAATGTAGTCTGTGATCACTTAAGTGCTGCAAAGCTGGACTCGCATTCAGCAGTTGACCTTGCTCTGAGCATTCTGCACATTCCAACGTATGTATCGGTGGAGACCGCGCAGTGCACTCCAAACCTCCACCCGCGCACTTCTTTGCTTCACTACACACACCTGTACCGTTTTTTTGTTTTTGTTTTTGGGGGGTTCTTTAGTTTCCTTTTCAGAGTTCTTACCTCTGCAGGCATTTACAACTCACGGCCTGGATAGCAGAAGCACACGCCGCCATCTCGGTCTCCTCCCTAGCACGAGGAGACCATCTCCCTCAAAATGCACTTGTCCCCTTGTTTTCCTCCAAGCCAAACTGTACGAACACCCGCGCACGCATCACTCTCGCCATCGTCATCACCCCCCCGCCCTCCCTCCCCACCTCTCCTTGTCTCCCCCTCACTGTTAACATCGCGCTCCCGCAGCATCTCCTGCCCCGATCCCCTACCTTGTGTTCGCCAATCCCCATTGGTGCTCTGTGTGCATGGGCAGCACAGATAGGGGATTACTGCATTGGACAGGACGGGCCACACGTACTGCTTAATATGCCCTGCCTTTACATCAAGTCACTTTCTGGAAAACTTTATGGAAAAAAAAAAATGCATGTAATTATTTTTTAAGACTGGATATTCTGAGCCACCTTATTTTGGTTTTCTTAGAGGTAGGAGCCTTGCGCTCACCACTGCCTGTCAGTCGTTTTGCCTCGATTGTGTAATGGTTATAAAGACTGCTTTTTTTTTTCTTTTTTTTTAATTTCTTTGTCATGATTATGATTATTGTGACTAGTGTCAGAGTGTATCCTCAAGAGGGCACTGTGGGGACGATCTCAAAATTCCACCTCAGTTGCCCTTAAAGCGCCTCAAATCTTGTCCGACGGTCGAGCCCCTTTGAGTCGAAAGGGATTAAAAGATAAGAGATCGGACAAGTTTGATTTTTAAATCATGTTTATGAACTTGCATAATCAAAATGCCTTTGTACACCGTTTTACTGATCATTCATTGTGTCCAAGGTGATTTGTATATATAAATGTATAATATTAACCTGTTATGTATTTGGCTCACCAGTTGCCGGGCCTTTCACAGTTTGGGGGCAAGTGTTTTCTCCCCTGATTCTGTGCTAAAAAAAAAAAGAAGAAAAAAAAAAATCACAGTGTGAGGGGGGGGGCATTTCCCAGTACCACTGAATTCAGATGCAGTTCCTCACTCACTGAAGCCACAAAGCACCTTGCAAAGGGGGGAGACAAAATGACAGTCACCCTGGAAATGCATCATGTGGACAGCGGAGAGTCCACTCCTCCCCTCACAGCCTCACTGTCTGACGAAGCAATATTGAAGCCACTGATCAAGAACAGTCCTTATCATAGCACTTCCCAATAGATTTGAATGAAAGGACATGGAAGCATATTTTGGCTCTGTATGCGATAGTATGGGAACTCTGTTGGGGAGGGTTATTTTTTAAAGAAAATAAAATTGTTTTTTATTACTCCTTGTTTTTTTCTCCTTTTTTTAAACTCATTTATCTATCTACATTGCGCATATGGTTCTCTGGATGGTAGTTTCATAATCTCAAAATTCTCAAGGCCAATACCACGGGAGTCGCCGCAGATGACGAGATTAATTTGACATCACGCAACACGAGATGCTCGCAGACTACCGATTTCGGAGGAGGGGAGGAAGTCCAAGACGGCGAGTTGTCACGCACGCTCATATTTATTCAGTTATCGTAAACGTAAGATTACCTTCAGATGGGGGCGGGGCCGGTTCCTCTGACGTCACGGGAGCCAGAGCCCACCTCTTCCTGTCGGTGTCAGAAAAGCAACTTCACCATATTTAGCTGGCTTTCCGAAGCCCGTGCAGAGTTGATCTGACAACCAGACCGAAAAAAAAAAAAAATCTTTTAACACTCATCTGCGGACGCAGCCCGGCGCTGACAGCTCGGTTTTTTTGCGCCGCGGTACGAAGTGGAGGCGGCGGCGTCGTCGGGATACGCGGGCCGGGGACGCGGAGCCGTCAAACCGTCCGCTTTTCCTTGCGATTAAAGTGCCAGAATCGCAACTATCCAACTGCTAGCCAGCTAGCTAATTACTGCCGCTAACCCCCCCGACGCCCGCCGCGCCGCTGACAGGGATTTATGTCGTTTCTGTTCACGTTCGTCCACCGGTGCGGATTCATTTGGACCCGGCGACCCCGCTGAAATGATCTCCTGACAGCTCCCCTCGCCGCCCGGACACTTTTTTTTCTTCTCTCCCCCTCCTCCCCCCCTCGAGCCTGGCTAGCGAGCTAACTTGGCTAACTAGCGGGCTCCCAGCGCCACAGCGCCGCGTTCGAGCAGCCAGCAGCTTTCGCCGTGGCAGCGACAGCCGATCGGATACGCTGAGCCGTGTGCGGACGGCGGTGCGAGGAGCAGCGGGGACGCCGAACACACCCGGCCCCGGCCGGCGAAACCAGCGTACCGAGGCGGGGGAAGGGGGAGGAAGGCAGGAGGTTGGAGGGAGGGTGCCCTTCTGACAGTTCGCAGGGGAGGGGAGCTCGTAGTAACCGAGGCGCCCAGCATCGCCGCGCGACAGAGGCGCCGCACTGCCGGGGGAGACACCGGGTTGGACGGAGGAGGAGTGCCAGACGTTCGACGACTGCGTTCCGGGAAGTGAACCGGGCAGGGACCTCATGAATGGAAATCGGAACTACAGGTAAACCATCGCTCAGCTTCCCCCCCCCAAGAGTTGTCGCGCCGGGTCCTTTTAACGCGACGCGCTCCGCCGGAAGCCCCCCGGTCCACCGGGGGAGCTGTTAGAGGGTTGTTTACCGTAGCCAGGGAGTTTCTCTGCCTCCGTCACGGCGCCTGTGCCAACACATGAGTCACAGATCAAATTCACGCGTTTTAACGGCACTCCTCGTCACGTGAGAGCGGATCTAGCCCCTCTTATGAGCCGCGGCGAGCTCCAGTGAGATAGTCAGCTGTTGGTAATTAATTCTCAAAGGTGCCCGCGGAGTCCGGTGGCTGGGAGCTCAGCAGCAGCCGCCGGGTGCTGGGGGTAAGCCCGGTATTCCCTCCCTGCCACTGGGAGGACACCCACGCCTGGAAGTCACGGTCGTGTTTTGTCCCCCTCGTGTTAAATGTGTTCACCTGACATCTAATGAGGCGAGTCACCTGAGAACCCCCCCCCCCCCCCCCAACCTCCTTAAGGCCCCGGGGCAGGGGGGCAGTGGTCACCCACTGACCCCACACTGACCTCGGCATATTTTAGAAGAAGCCATGTCCATGACATCAGGTTAATGCGCCCCAAACAAGTGGGTAAGCTGGGCTTTCCTGCAACACACCGGCGGCTGTGTCCATTGTTGCTCTTGGAAGCAATTTGCTATTTCAAAACCGCGGAGGCTTAACGCAACTGTTTTCCGCACCCTCCGCGCCACCCCCAGTTTAAAAAAAAAGGCTCCGGCACGTTGCCTAGGCACCTTATGTTGGTGCGAGCTCCTGCCCCCGTCCCATTGATTAAAACCGGCACCGAGCTCGCGGCCAGCAAACGGCCGTTTTCTTGGTCACAGCGGCAGTTAAACGGCCTGAACTGCCTGGCTTTGTTTCAGCCGTAACGGAAGCTTTCCACTTCTGTGGCCATGAACTGAGTGCCAGGTACTCTTGATCAGGCAGTGACACATGATCCGGCAGTTGATCCTGGGCTCATCCACCCGCCTCCTCCTCCTCCTCCTCCTCCTCCTCCTCCTCCTCCTCCTCCTCACGCCGGAGAGGCCGCTCTGCCGTCCACTGTCTCATTAGTGTCCGGCCTTCTTTCAGTTGGGATAATTCCCAGAGTCTCCGGCATGATGAATCAGTAGGTGTTGACAGGCGGAAAGAGTTGCGTGTGTTTGCTCAGGATGTATCCGTGCTCGCCGTTGGCTGCTCGCAACACGGCCGTCTCTGAGTGCAACCGAACGCAGTGTCGCGTGGCGTCTGCTGCCAAGTGTCCTTACATCCGGCCGTTTTTTGAGGCCATTAACGCATCACGACAGCCTGACATCGGTGTTTTGGTGGACGGCTTTCGGCTTGGTCCACGTCGAGTCACCGCTGAGCCTCGATATTGTGCGTGTGTGTCTGTGTGTGTGTGTGTGCGCGTGGTGGTTGTCAATCACAAATCGCCAACCGCCATGGAAGCGCTGTGCCTGGGTGAATGATTTAAAAGGGGGCCCTCGGTCAGTCAGTCAGTCAGTCAGTCAGTCAGCCAGTCAGCGGCCCGGAGAGTGGCGTGAGAAAATGCAAATGGCTCGCACAGCCCGTTGAGACTGACAGTCACTCGCCTGCCCAGTGGGTGTGTGAGGAGCAGCGGCAACATGTGGCATGGAAACCAAAGCTTTGGAGAGATTAGCAGCAAGGAAGCAACGACTTGAGGGGGGGGGGGCTTTTCTAGAATCGGCGCCAATCAAATTTACTCTGTTGTGCACGCTCGCAAGCGGCTTGCCACTCGATACTGATGCAACATCGAGGTTGCGGCTGAGGCGGCGACGCCGGAATAGGCCTCGCAGGTCAACTTTACCTAAAGTGGATGAATAAATATCATGGTTTTCCCGCGGCGGAGCGGCAGCGTAGCACCAGAGCTTAAATTTTGTTTTGTTTTTCTTTTGGGTCATCATAGCAACCCCACGGGTTGTGGTGCCGGCGGCGGGCACCACAGCACACGCATATCGGTACTTAGCTCATTGAAAGATGTGGTTTCCTGGCAGATAATGAGACGTGGCTGATGTAGCGTGGCGGGGGGGGGAGTCCATCACCCCGCACCTGTCGCACGACACTCTGTAACCAGGTGGGATTTGAGTTGGCTGGAGATGACTCAGCTTGGTTTGAAAGATGGTGGCGGTGGCGGTGGCGGCGAGGGGGGGGTGGGGTTTTTTTTTTTGCAGATTGGGGAATGCAACATTTTAAAGCAAGTATCACCAAGACTGTTTACGTGGGTTTGTTTTTGTTTTTTTAATGTTTGTGTGTCCCATTGATGTTTTGCTTTTCTTCACTTTCTACCCATTTCCTACCGTCCACCCCCTTCTTTCTCACACATCCCCATTTCCCGCTTTTTTTCCCCCCCTTTTTCTTTTTTGCACACAGACAGTCGCCCCCCCCCCCCACCTCTTCCCTCCTTTGGTTAATGCCTCTATTTCTCCCGCTTTGCATCAGTGAGAAACTCTGCCTTCCCTTTCATTCTCCTACTAGATTGGTTCCGTGTGGATTTTCTACAGGCGGTGAGGTCTGCTTTGAGGGAGGGCTTAGCACTTAATTTGCAGTCTCTCCCCATAATACTCTGTTCATTCAAGCAGCCCTCTGACAATAGACAACCCCGGTCCGCAACCTCAGCCACCCATAAGGTTAACTATTGCCATATTGTTGTAGGTTTCAGTGTATAATGCAGTTTACTGTTGTTGTTTGGGGTCATTGTGCCAGACAGAGACGACTTGTTTTCAATTAAGACAGTTAAAGGAACCTTTTTCAGAGGGACTACTCGCTTTAAAGGTGCCCCACAAACTATGAAGCTTAATGGGCGTTTTTGTTCTGTTTTGTATTTTATTTGCATTTGCAACGCAAGGAACGCTCAAGTGATGCAAACTGGTGGTCATTTTTGGTGAAACACTAATGGCAACTGTGTGTGTGCGCGTGTGTAATATCATGTTTTTTTTGATGAACACCGAGATGGACTGGAGACGTCAAATTTCGCTTGGCATGTAGCTAGCATCTTAGACGGTTTTATGCATGGCGGTTGCTGCAGCTGCAATGACTTAACACCCAATACACCGAAACCAACGTAACTCTAGAATCATTCTCAGTTTCCGCAGTGTGTACACAAAAATGGACCCCCGACTTCTCTGGACTATGAATAGGTCCTCTAATGTCTTGCAGCTAGTCCCGCAGGTCACAAAGGGCCAATTAACTTTTGTTAATGGTCTTTTTTTTTTTTTTTATTGTGCAGCCATATTTGGTAACAACACCGCGCAGGTATTTTGAGGCCAACAAGACCAGGCGTCTGAGAGAGGTGTAGCTGCACCACAAGAGCCGCCCGCATGGAATTGCCAAATTCCATTTACAACGTTTGGCGCCTTTGTCCCAAAATATGGTCTACCTTGCTTTTTTGCGTCCATTAAATCAACAGAACAATCAACAGATGGAAATTTTTCTAAATTGTTTTTTGTTATCTTTTAAGAAACAATTGACAAACAATGATGAATCTGCTAATTAATGCTGTTAGTGATGGCGATGGTAGTATCTCAGGTTAAAATTAAGTGTCCATTGTATCTGAACAATTTGAGATGTGTCCAGGGTTTTTCTTCCCTTGCCTCTGTCCCACTTTGATATCTTTTATGGCGGACGTGCTTGCGGATTGCGTTTAGAGAAAATGAAACACGAAGATGACAGTATTTACAGATCTCTTAGATTAACAAGGGCTGGTTTTTGTTTTTTGTTTTTTTAACTCGCAAAATCCTAAATAGCATCAATCTAACTAGGACAGGTGCTGCTTGACATTGAATCTCCACTGATGTATTCTTCTCTTCCCCTGACCTACATTCTCATGCTCCCAAAAAAAAAACAAAAAACTGTTGTCTCAGCTCAGCACTTTAGTTTTTTTTTTTTTAACCCGACCACAACGCAGTTAACACAGGCATGTACACACTGAAAATACATGTTCATTTTATATACTCTATCTTTATTCGCTATAAAAGTGCAATCTTAATATCGCAACACGCAACAATGTGGACGTCCTGCATGTATAGGTAAAGCCAGCAACTGGATGGGGGACAAGATGGATGGAATAGAGCGGAAGAGGTGTGCAGAAAGAGACAAATGGGGCTGCCAGAATAGCATGAGATAATATTATTTTGGGTATCTTTGTCACGGCAGAGAAAAATGACCTGCTATCTGTGGTGACTCTGCGAAACGCCGTTTGAATTACCCCACTTAACCACTTCAAATGTTGATTATTAAAGAGATTAACGTTAAGGTCTACCCTTTTTTTTTTTTTTTCCCTCCCCCCCGAGACATCGCCTCGCCTCAAGCAGATGCAGAAGCAGATGCAGTGAAAACTTGATGCGGAATTCGGGCGACGAAGTGCCCCGTAACGCCGCGGTCGTTCCGTCGCCTTTGCCTTCGCGCTGCCAGTCGGGCGTCACGTGATCAGTCGCTTTTAGAGCCTCCGGGGCCGAGAGCGCTCTGCTCATAAACATGAACGTTTCCTCAAAAACCGAATAAAGGTCCAAGGTTCAAAAAACCCAAGTGTTGAAAAACATGTTGTTGCACTTGCAATGTTTTTTATTTATTTATTTTTTTAAATTTTGCATAAAAATAACATTTAATCAAATTGTGGCACTCTGCTCAGTCTACTGTAGACTTACCCGTGTTTGTTGTTTTTTTTCCACTTTGTTAAAGGATTTAATATAAACTTGAATTTATTTGTTTAATTTATTCATCTTTTTATGATTTTTATCTTGTTGGAGTTGCCAGTTTGAACTTTTGTCTCCGTTTTGTTTTTGTGCCGCACTGTTCAGTGACGTACAGCCGGTCAAGCTGAAAACAAACCACTGCAACATTTTCAAAACTTCAGAACAAGCGTGAACCCATGCGCCCGCCGTGAATATGCCGATTTGAAGCGTTGTCCATTTTGTGCGGCCCTATTACACCCTGAATGATGTGGGCTCATGGGGAGCCCGGCGTTTTTAGCTTATATAAGCCGAAAAGTCTCAATTATGCTTTGGTGCAGTAGACTGAGCGGCAAGTCTGCTGGCTGACACATGCTATTGTCAGAGTGTGAGGCTGAAAGCAGACTTCTGCGAGTGGGCTGAATGAGGGTAACGTCGAGGGTGCGTGTGCGCGCGCGCGCGCGTGTGTGTGTGTGTGTCTGTTTGCGTGTGTGCGGTGGAGAAGACGGGACGTAGATGAGAGGAGGAGGAGGAGAAAGGCTGGAGTTTGTGATGTGTCCCAAAGATTAGAAACCAGAGGAGCCAGACCACCCTTCTTTTCCACCCCCCCCTCCCTCCCTTTCCTCAGACCCGTTTTTTGGGGGAACAGCGAGAGGCTCATTTCAGGGGGAAGTTATGGACAGGAAGAGAGCGACTTGGATGTGGAGATATGCACGTGTTTGTGTGGGAGACAGATTGAAATCAGTCCCTTATCAGCTCCACTTTTGAGGTTTCTATTTTTTTTTTTTTTAAATATATATCCAAACTCTCACAGGATTGGTTTAGATTCAGGTTTTCTTTCCACTTTAAAGATGAGTTCTCTTTACGTCTTAAAAATTTAGAGTTATGAATTGAAAAGTTCACCGAGACCGGGTTGATGAGACACAGCGTTGAAATGCAAATCAAGTGCCCATTAATATTTGATCATTCGCATTGCTAAAATACTACAGAGGGACGGGTGGCGAAATGTCGATCGTGACGCCGGTAGTAGCGGTGGCGGTGACTCCGAAGATCTAATTAACTTGTTAGCATGCATGTAAATTCTTGCAGCGGAGGCGGGATAATCAGCGCATAACAAGTCGACAACCTCTGCCTGCTGTTCCACTCGGGCTGCGGTGGCAAGACTGAGAGGACAGAAAGCGCCATTTAACCTCCAGTTCTCTGTCCGCTCTCAGAGAATATTTCCTTCTTCTGAACACTCCTTCGCTGTTTCCTTCTCCCCCCTGTTTGGAATTCACTCTAACACACACACACACACACACGCACGCCGTCACGCTGCCTCCGGTCCACCCTGAGGGAGGCTCAGGCATTTTTGCATGTTGTTGTGACTGACCAGGGCCTCGTCAGCCTGTCAGTGTGCGGCTGCCTGCTGGTGTTTAAATCTGTGCCAGAGGGTGGCAGCGACTTGCACGGCTGCCAGATGCAACACTCTCGAAGGATGATGAGGGTAACGGGAGTGGGGGGGTGGGAATGGGCGGAGCCTGGGCGCGCGTGACGTGTGCGTGGCTCCGCCTTCGCTGGCCGCCGGCGTTTCTGCGCGCGCCTCTGGGCCCGGCCCCGCTGTGACTGACGCCATTGTGCCGTCGCCACTGGGCACCCGTTCTGTTCCCACAGCTCAAGCCTCTCTGGATTAGAAACACAACAGCTGTATTGTGCGCGCATGTGTATGTGTGCATTGCTGTGTGGGCCCGTATGCGGCGTGCGGACATGTGCGCCGGCGAGCAGCGTGGACGTTTGTGTACTCGGTCGGAGGGGCGGGTGGGTGGGGGGTAATGTGGCTGAAGGGGTTAGCAGCGACTGGATTTCAGCTTAGCTTCTCACTATCCCTGGTTATTCTGGCTGGCAGCCCAGTGTGCACAGTGTGACTGTGTTGTGTTGCGCAGCAGCAGAGTGGAATGGGTTCACATTGCTGAGATATTTCTGCAAAATATTCATATGCGAACCATAATTATTAGCGGGTTACATGACATTTATTCCCGCCCGTTCCATCCACACGCACCACCACAGCGCTAGCGGAATGGCACCGCTCAGCTTTAGCTGCCATCAATAAACAAAAGTTTTCTGCCGATACAAAGCGACACGAGCGAGCGGTTCTTAGCATCAGCGGCGCGTCGCCAATTTGCACGTAATCTGCTCGGTCCGGAGGTGAACTGGGAATGAACGAGGAAATATTCGTGTTAACTGCTTAACCAGAGCCTGTGTGAACCAAACTGCTATAGAAATTCACTGATTAGTTGCGTTAGCTACCATACAGGACTACATCCGGGCTTTCCTAACCCTGCAGGGTTTAAAAAGTTACTGTAGCCGCTCACTTAGCCACTGAACTAGTCTTAACGGTTATGAATATATACCCATTTCTTTCGCAGGAGCTACGAGCACATCGCTCAGTTGTCTTTGGAGCTTATTGAGAATCCCTGTGTTGACATACTTGTCACAGACGACAAAGGAATGTGGGAATGTGTTGCAGGACACGTGAATTTTCTTTGGATCGTTTTGTCCGGTTTCAGTGCCGTTTTTCTGTCATAAAACATATTGTTGCTGAGGTGACATAATTAATCTTGCAGGATGTTGGCAATGTTGAAAATATTTCGCGAGGCGGAGCGGGGGGGGGGGGAACATCAGGCTGAATTTCGATAACCACCATTCAAAACAATAACTTTGATATTGTATCCCTCATATTGATGGATACTTCATTTCTTAAAGCAAACCCTTCATCACCTTTGACTCGTAATTATTTGGATTTGATTCAGCGCCAATTGAAAGGGTGGGGGTTAAAAAATCACATGATTTAATTTGAAAAAAAGGACCTCTGAAGGTAACCTTTGATTATTTTTTCAGGGCGTCTGCAGAGCGAGCGACAAACTGATTTATGTGAAATTGATACGCGCTCTTTAAAAGCTCTATTATATTGTAATAAAAAGCAGTAGGCAGCCGGCTGCATAGTTAAATGTGCCACGCGTGCTTTAGCTACTCTTTCAGCAGTGTGCAATAAGTGCAGTCATGCTTGAATGGCAATATTCTTTCCCGCCATGTTGCAAAGTTGCCGCAGCCCGAGTAAAATAAGCAAGTGGGGTTGATTTTATTGATGGCCGGCGGGGGGGTTAACCCGCCCTCGTCGTTGTCGTCTCTCAGCGTGTCTCAATTTAAATGCCCAGGAAATGAAGAGGGGGAGGGTGTGGGGGGGGACTGGTAGACACTGGGAAGATAGCATCACCTCTTGTGTTTGTAAAGCATGTCCTTCCTCTAATTATCTGAAAGTGCGCACACGTTTTTTTTTTTTTTCTCAATTCGACAAGGGGAGGTTTTCCTTCAACCTGATCAAGGACGTCTTCGGAAAGTCAGGTCGAAAACGTATTAGAACCAAATGAGAGAGAGAGCGAGCGGTGAGAGGGCGTCAGCGGAGTCGTACAACTGTGTTACGCGTCCGGTGGCTGCGGAGGCCTCCGTCTTGCGAACGTTACATGACACGGCAGCGAGGCACGCAGGTTTCGAGCCAGGGGGGAGGACCCGACGTGCCGCTGTGCGATCAGGACCTGGTTCAGTGAAAACGTCGCGAAATGCGCCCGTTCGACTTGCCCTTGTAGCTCCTCGCCGTCGCAGCACGCCGGCCGCCGCCTGCGCGATGCCGCGTGGTCCCGTTTGCGTTGACGGCGGGCAGCGGTCACCAGATTAATTCCGGGGGGGCCAAAGTAAATTTTCTTAACACGCGGTGCCGCTTAAATGACCGCTCTATGCCGATTTCCGAAAGAACCTTGCTGCACGAGAGAAGACGTACCTCCAGACTATTTTCCCAGAAGTCATCTCTTTAAACGGGAGACCGAAGTACAGCTCATGTTTTAATCGGTCAGCGCTGCAAGTTTTTCACTCACTTTTCCACATTTTCGCTCTTGAGGAAACTGCCTTTCTGTGATCGGCGCAGAGCATAATAATGTGCGAGCGGCGGAGCAAACCACACTGTCATAGTCACTGGACGCCCAAAAATGCAGAGGCTCGCCAGCCAAATATTATGGTGATGAGATCCCTCCAGTGTTTTGATTAGACCCACAGACGCTGTTGTTGTTTGGCTGCCTGTTTACATCTCGTCAGCTTACCAGCAGCCAAACACCAGTCATGACTGCGGGTGTTAGGTTAGTCTGTGTTAACATGCCCGTTTAAAAAAAAAAAAAGGAAAAATGATTTGAACTTTTTTTGAGGTCTGGCCTTGTGGAGAGTACACCGTGTCACGGATCACTTGTATGCGTCTGTTTTTTTTAAAACAAAAAAGCGCAGATTTGCGTTTGTGTGGAACGCCGGGATTAATACAACGGATGTAGGCGACACCAGCAGCTCCAAATGTTTGCTCATAGTGAAATTAGGAAGCTGCCCGTGAATGTTTCCGTCTGCGCGCAAGTGGGCCGACTATCAAAATGCCTTTTTTTTTTTGTTTGTTTTTGTTTTGTTGATGTTTTCTTGTTCTCAACTGTAAGCGGGGTTAAAACAATGTTATAGTGTTACATGCGCGGCTTCGTCCAGATGCAGGATTCTTCGCTGTGTGTTTAATTGTCTGTGGTGACTCTGACTCATGCTGAACGGATGCCAGTTCGGAGAGGAAGATGAAAGGCGGAAAACGCCGAGCCTGCCCACTTTCTGATCCTGCCACTCCCTGCTACCCTCCTCCTCTTCCTGCCTGACTTCACCCAACAGAGTAAAAGTCCTCCCAAGCAAATGAGACCCTCTTGAAGTCCCTTACTGTTTTTTTTTTTTTTTCCGTGTAAGGCTTGGGTGCCGTTTGAGTCCAAAGTTCTACTAATATGTCAGAATGCTTGTATTTAGAATCGCACACGTTTAAAAAATTTTTGGCATTGTTTGCTTCAAGCTGCGTTCCCCAAACACATTGACCACAGGCCGGTCTGGATATGAAGACCAACAGGATCATATCGCGCGCGGTTTGTCAGCTAGGGTGCACAGAACAGTGTCTGCCTGCGGAAATGTACAATTACTCAACACTCGCCTCTCGACCAAGCTGCTCGGGGTTTGGAGTTGTGCGGCCATCGGTTTCACGGTTTTAATGATTTGATGGTAAAATCGGCATACATGATTCGGCCAAGCCTTATTATTATTTTTTTTTAAATGCCCGAGTTTGGTGCCCGGCCTTCCTCGCTTCGTGTCCGGGCCATCCAGGGTGAGATTTGCCTCTCGAGTGGAATGAAAAGACGGATCACAAACTATGGTAGATAAGTGTAAATCTGCTCGCTCAGTTAGGTCTCAGAGGAATATCTGTCTTCCTTCGTTTCGTTAGTGTGTGTGTGCGCGCGCGCGTGCGCACGCTTGTGTGTGTGTGTGTGTGAAATTTGGCTCACCTCACAAAGTTCACCGAGGGCCTCCGGGGAATTTCCATTACAAAAGATTGTCTGCACATAGTTGTCTGTGAGAGGGGACAACTGACTTTCCTCTCATTTTCCTCATTTTATCCCAGCAGGCATTTTAAAATATGAGGCCCTTTACCCTGCATCAACCCTGTTGGCCTCCTCTCCACAGCCCACCAGAGGTGAAACAGAAGGGTGGGGGGGTGGCTGGGAGCAGCAAAAAGCGCACAACTTCCTAAAGAGACCCGGACTGTAAACAAACTGTGTGTCTCATGCTGTGTGCCGTTAACTCACGGGGGTGGGGGGCGGGGTTTCTGTTCTGTTGTCTGGAGGTTCCGATGAACTTCCCCGTAGCAGGACGCTCGACCCCGACATCACCCACACATGTCAGCCCGTGAGTCAAGTCGGTGAATCACGCTCAACCATTTCTCGTATTTAGCCGACACATTTGGCTCAGTTTTTTTGGGTTTTTGTTTTTTCTGGCAGCCTGGAGAGCACAAGGCCTACAGCTGTGTAGATAAAACTAGACGCGAGTAAAATTAGAAGAAGAAGAAGGGAAGGGAAAAAAAACCAAAAAAAAAAAAACGGCCCCATGGTTTGAAGGGGACGCGAGCAAACAAAGCAACACTTGCCAGGCAAATGGATGACTTCCATCTTCGCGTCGGCTTAAAAGATGGCTGCCGCACAATAGCAGAATGTTTTAATAGCATCATGAGCTTAATTCAAACATTGTGTTGGCAGTTCAGCAAAGCCATTTGTTTTTTCCCCCCCGAGTGTGATGTGGCAGGCAAGCCTCAGCAGACTCAAAAATAGCACGAACATGAGTGTGGCCCGTGAGGCCGAACAGAAACGTTTCTGGATCAAAGTGACTCATGCCCAAGACATTCCATGGTTTGTAAATGCAGGATTTTGTAACTCGTAAGCAGTAGTGGTGCGAAGGAATAGCCGATTATGCTATCATTTATTTGCCTTATTTTGGAATAATCGCGGCAGAAACTGCGAATCACTTTATTTTGCTCTAGTTGTATATTTTATTTATTTTATTATTCTCTCGGGCCTTGTGGAGCATATATGCGCAACAAGGCGTCCCGCCGCCACGTTCAACCAAAATCGGCCCGCTAGCTTTCGTGCGACCTTGCTCACAGAGGAGGAAGCAAAATTTGCCATTTTTCGTGACGCCAAACAGATGTGATTTTAATGGGTCCTTGTTATGTAGCCCATGTTAGGACGCCTCCTATCATGTTTGGTGAAAATCAGCCTGCTAGCCGTTCGCTTTAATCCTGCTAATAGCTGGACAAACAGTGAACAGATGTGGATGAGGAAAAAAGAAAAACCTTCCTTGGTGAATTTTATTTATCCATTTTATTAAATACATGTGACCCCGAAAAAAGTTTTTTTGGGAGTCATTTTAAGAGCGGGCTGTGTCGTTCATTTTGCGCTGCCCTGTTAACGTATTAGATCGCCGTCGGGCTCGCCTCACCCCCAGCGTTCCAAATTTCTCATTCTTTTTTTTTCGGTCATCGCGTCGCGTGGAACGTAGACGAAGCGCGCGCATACGCGCTGGCTTTACGTGTAACATCTGCGTGCAGCTGTTTGCTTGAGAGACGGTGCGTCATGAAAGACTCCCGCTTGTTTCAGGGTGTTTCGCGCCGCCGAAGGTGTGTCTCCGTCATGGGTTGTTCGTTTTGATACTGTCTAAATCCCCCCGACACACGTATGTCATCTCTGCGCCTTTGTCAGTGGGCCAGATAGAAATTTATCGCGCAGAAGTATTTCGGTGTGGTTTTATCGCCAGTGTGGTGGGTGTGTCTGTGTTTGTTGTTTCCCTTCCAGCTTGACCTCTGGAATTTCATTGTTTTATCACTTTCTTGTTTGTGTGTGTGTGTGTCTGTGTACGTTTGTTGGGTGTTTGGGGTACAGACATGTCGCATCATTACTTTCTGTCTATTGTGCAACTGCTCTTTTAGGGGAAAGCGATACATAGACGCGACAAAAACCTGTTTTGGCACACTGCAAATTTTGGAGCACTACATTTTAAACAAATTAATTTCTCCCAATATAGTTATGTTGAAGTATCTGCTAACAAATTCTGTTTAAAATAAACCGACCATGTTGTCTCTTCCCAGGAGCCGTTGGGGCCCAGTCCCTGTTCTCCATGCCTCGGCGGCCTGGCTATGGCACCATGGGAAAGCCCATCAAGCTGCTGGCCAACTGCTTCCAGGTGGAGATCCCCAAGATGGATGTCTACCTTTACGAGGTGGACATCAAGCCTGACAAGTGCCCACGGCGAGTCAACAGGTAGGACTGCTGCCACTGGCTGCCATTTTAACCCGTTAAACAAGAGGTGTGCTGTTGCCTGGACATACCGCGCATACCCAACATTAATCAACTATACCAATCAAGCATGGCATTAAAACTACTGCATGTTTACCATCGCATATTATGCAACAGCCCTGCAATAAATTGTCCCCTCAGGAGGAGTTTTATGTTGATTTTTTATTGAATCTGACAGGTTTTTACATAGTTTAGTGTACTGGGCTATACTGAAGGGTATCCCAAATATTTTGTCACCCTAATTCATATGAGCGGGATGACCAAAATAGTAGGAAAACCTCTCAGTCTAACTTGCTTTACATTCAATGGTAAACATGTAGTGGTCTTAATGTTACGCTTGATATGTGCAGCTCCACGACAGTAAGGTCTGCATTCATGAGCTGGGTCTATATGTGTGGCTGAGACCTCGGACAACGTGTTTACAAATGTCAGTATCATTGTGACATCTTACTGTGCCTTGAGGGACACGTAAGAAGTTGTATTGATTGAATCTATGACTTTACAGCTCACTGATGATCTCATAAATTGTTAATGATGTTCTAATTGACTTGAACTGTTTCTAAACATGTCGATGTTTTGCTGTATGACATTGTGTGTCTGTCTGTGTGTGTGTGTGTGTGTTGTCCAGGGAGGTGGTGGACTCAATGGTGCAGCACTTTAAGGTGACAATCTTTGGGGATCGCAGGCCAGTCTACGATGGAAAGAAGAGCTTGTACACAGCCAACCCACTTCCTGTGGCACCCACAGGGGTGAGATGGAAAAAAAAAATCAGCAGACACAAACGCACACAAAAGCATGTTTGTTTGTTTTCTTTTCTCCCCCCCCCCCCCGCCCCCTCAGTGCCACGTGACTGCAAACCACATTTGTTGTCTATTTATACACACGGACACCGCGCCAGCTCAGCATCACTTGGACGCGGCGGTTACCCACACATGGCTCACGCGTTTGCCCTCCGCATGTTCCCTCCCACAGGTGGACCTGGACGTCACTCTGCCAGGCGAGGGTGGGAAAGATCGCCCCTTCAAAGTCTCCATCAAGTTCGTGTCCCTGGTCAGCTGGCACATGCTCCATGAGGTGCTGACTGGCCGCAGCATGCCCGAGCCCCTGGAGCTGGACAAGCCCATCAGCACCAACCCTGTGCATGCCGTGGATGTGGTGCTGCGACACCTGCCTTCCATGAAGTGAGGAGGGAATAGTTGTTTATTTATTTATTTATTTTTATTATTATTTTCCTGTCTTTTGTGAAAGGATCAAACTTCTGACAGCAGTTGCGGGCAAAGTATATAGTACTGTAATAATTAATGAAGTACTTTGACCCCAGCTGAAATTTGATAAGTTATGATAAGTAATTAGGTTAATAATTTTAATATGTTCACAGTCATAAATATATATATATAAAAAAAAATGTGATGCTGTCATCACTTTCACACACGCTTTTCTTTTTAAATTCGGCTCCCATATCGGCATTCTTATCGCATTACCCGGACCAAAAAAAGACGCCCAATGCTGATGTCCTGAACTATGATGCTTTTTTTCCCCCCTTTTGTTGTTCTTGTTATGCAAGAGAAAGAGAGAAAAAAAAAAAGGCACTCGATCACTGCCTCCGTGCACTGCCGTTTGGCACCTATGTCCTTTTGGACTCGAGCTTTGTTTGAGCACTTACTTATGCGGTTCTCTTTTGACTAGATCTCGCTCGTGTCGTATTATCTCCCAGATGTACGTCGCTTTGGATAAAAGCGTCTCGCTAAATGAAATTGTAACATTGTAACATTATGCCTGCACTCCGGCGCCAACATTCACCGTTAAGCCACAACATTACGACTCAGTGCTTACCATACAATATAATGCAAGAGCCCTGCAATAAATTTTACGTCGAATTTTTATTGAATGCGCTCGAGAGAGGTGTTGACATATTTTAATAATTGTCATTGGGGCTGCATATGAGGGGGGGAGTGATCAAAATATTAGGGACATAACCCAGAATAACCCAATTTGCAGTCTCAATAAGCACCTCTCTCAAGCACATTCAATAAAAATTCTATGTAAAACTCCTGAAGGGAGAATCTATCACAAGACTGTTATATTCTATGGTAAACACGCAGGGCTTTTATTGTTGCGGCTGGTTGGTGTATTGTCAGGTTGTTTGTCGGAAAACCGCCGCTTGAGCTCAAGGACGAACGGATTTAGTATTTGGCAGGTTAAGACCAAGGTCACTGTACCCTCGCAAAACCTGCTTTTTGCCTGTAACTCAAGCTGATTATGAGTGGGGGGGGGGGATCCCCCACGCAGATGTCTAATTGGATAATACGATGAAGTGTTTGCGTTTTATATCCAAAAAGGTGCCAGAGTTCAAATTAACTCTGACATCATAATGTCGGTTTCCAGCCAGTGCTGAGCACCGTAACTCAGAAACGGTGACCCTAATCTTAGTCGCCCGCCTTGAAGCTAATTCTAGACGGTCATCAGCAACCACAGTGACCGTTTATTTATGTCAAACGAGCCCGTTTATCATTTCATGTTCTTTCCACCTGCATCTCCTCAGTCACGTGAGGAGGTGCACGGAAAAAATAAAATATCAAACAGATTGTAAAATGTAATCCGCCTCATAAAAGTAGTACACACTCTGTATTTGTTTTGGTATAGTAGCATCAATATCAGCCCCGCCATCCCAACGGAAATCAAACATGGCTTAAATGGGATCTCTCGCTGCGCCATACTTGACCTCATACCATCTTCCGCTCGATATCACCTTCCTACGCGCCAGCAAAAAAAAAAAAAAAAAAAAAAAAAAATAGTCACAACCCAATATCACAGCTGCCTTAATGAAAATCTTTTTTTTTTTTTTTCCTCTCTCTCGCAGCTTTATTAAAAAGTGGCTTTATCAGCACCTTTCATCTGGCTTCGGCCTGGTGTGACATTGTCGGTTCAGGATTCAACAAGAAAGGCGTAACCCTTGTAAAATTATTAATGCGCCTCCAGAGCAGATTAGTAAGAGCTCGACGGGCCACGGAGCGTCGCCACCCTCTCCTATCACCGATGCAGCTTATTGGAGAGCGGCTGAATGTCGACACTATAAGCACGCACCGATCTGCATTCTTAATTCATCCTCAGGTTTTCCCCCTTTTTTTTCCCCACATAGCCTCACAAATTCTGCCTTTCTCCATCCAGGTACACACCGGTGGGTCGCTCCTTCTTCTCAGCTCCAGAGGGCTATGACCATCCCCTGGGCGGTGGAAGGGAGGTGTGGTTTGGCTTCCACCAATCGGTGCGCCCCGCCATGTGGAAGATGATGCTCAACATTGATGGTGAGCACTAAATGCTACTTTTTTTTTTTTTCTTGGTTTGATTTTTTTTTTTATTGCGTAAATAACATGCAGTGGTTCAGTAATTCGCAAATATCAGTAACATTTGCTCATGCCACATGTAAAAATATCCCACCCAAAGAAGCAAAAGATTCAAATTATTTTCTTTGTGAGGCACGCTTGGATTAAAAAGGAAAATAGAATTGTCCCCTTACATGTCACAGGCATTGTTGGCCTTGTTGCGCCGTCACGGCAGAAATGAGATTTTAATAATTAAACAGATAGATTAGAATTACACAGAACCTCCGAGATGCTATTTTTGGAAATTTGTGCACGAGCGATCTACTTTCAGTGATGTGACGTTTGAGGAAATGCAATAGCTGTAATCAAGATAAATCTAACCACGTAATTCAATACCCTCAAGAAAGCTGTTTGACTGAATATTTAGCCAAAAACTGTTATGAGCCAGATGCAATATGATGCACGTGCACAAAAACCACGCTCACGCATTCCCACGCTCGCACTTGTAGCAGCAGAATTTGTGATGAGAACTTCGCTCATGCTGCAGACCAAACCTCTACATGTTCCTTGGCTGGTTCTGGAAGACAGGCTAGATGGAATCCATAAATATAATAAAACATTATTACAAACTGCATGCTACAAAACAGTATGCAAATTGGTCAAGTCAAGTTTAGAAACAACTCTCGTCAATTCATTTTGTGTGCTCAAGTTCATCGTCGCCTTTTCATTCACACCAAAGACGTGCATTTATTTTGCTGTCGGCATTCTTCCCCCCCCCCCAATCGTGACTGCCGGTATCGGTGTGAGCCCCACAAACATGTTTACAAACGCCGATGACACATCGCTGCCGATGATGGTTTACAAGTGCATGTGATGAATTAGTAATCCGGACGCCATAAATAGCCGCGCGGCCCTGCGCAATAGTTGCATACAATGACAGCTGTTCTGCTGGGAGAAGGCAGTGCATCATCATCAGTGACACTGCACATCCTCGTCCTCGTTTGTTTCGCTGTCAGGTTCTCAGACTCGTGGCACAGGCGGCACATTGATATGCAAACAGACAATTAAGGCCAAGTCCTCAGCCTTTTATCGATGATTGTGGGAGTGATGACGAGGCTCCTCTCCAGCCCGCAACGATTGTGTTTTATAAAGCCGAGCCTCGCGCATGCTTTCTAAACTCGAATGCATGTCTCTGGCTTCGTGTGATGCGTCTGGGCCAGTACGGGGGAGTTTTTTTTTTTTTTTTTTTTTTTTGTTCCCTACATTTTCCTGAACCCAGCTGTCCCTCTGCCAGTAGAGAAACTCAGGAATAGCGCGTTGCAATTACAATCTGTTGTTATTTGTGGGAAGAAAAAAACAAAACAAAAACAAACATGTGGCCAGATTGGTGGCGGCGAACGTGTTTGGCCATATGCGCGCTGCGGGAGGTTGTCGGAGACCAAGTCTGCTGACAAGCGTGTGTGAGAGTGTTACAGGAACTTGGAGGAAGTAGGGTTCTTGGCTGGATGGGAGCTGACTGGCCGGTTGCTATGGAGAGTGACGGCAGCTTGCTTGTGTGTGGTTGTGTGTGGGTGTTTGGTCGGGGGTTTTTTTTTTTTTTTTTTTTCTGCACAAATGAGACGGGTGGGTGTTGCTGAGGTCGGGAGGGTAGCTGTGTGGAGCATTTCCTTGAGACCGCTTTTGTTTCGCTCCAAGTGCTTGAAGCTTCGGACTCTCTATAAACGTCTCCCTCTCTACTCATTCATTCACCTCTTTGTCTGCTTTTTCCCGCCCTTTCAGTGGGCCAATTGAGTTCGGCCTTCTACTCTCAAACAACAAAAACTGTTTCCTTTTGTAATTCTCCCGTACGGCATTGTGTGTGTGTGTGTGTGTGTGTGGCATGAAAAAAAAAAAGCGCGAGGCAGACTACGGAGCCTGCTTAATCGCATGTGCATGAAGGCGGCAAACATTCCCTCCCACGCTGGCATCACACCAAGTAATTGCATTTACAGGGAATTGAGACTCTTTTAAATTTTCACATTTACATGAATGAGTCATTCACGCTTTCCAAACAGCAGTCAAAACAGAACGCGTGGGAAGGACAGTTAGGAGTGACGTCACTTCCTGCTGGTATGGAGAGACTCTTTATGCATCATTGGGGAAAACCAGTGGTGCAAAAGTGCATGCGTGCGTCCCTCTGTTGTTTGGTTATTGCTTTGCTCTGATGTCACGCCACGTCGTTTGTTTCCTCTACGTTCGATATGTCATCCATCCCCTGCCGCAGTCGCACAAGTCATGTTTGATTTCAGTTGCGCAGGCTTTCCACCCAGAAGAGGCTTTGTGTTGTGTTGTGATAATGGGAGAATCCCCATGCAGCCTTTTTCGCTGAATGCGTTGTCATGTTTATTTTCATAGGCCAAAAATCCCAGCTATCAAAGGTTTGCACAACATATGACACCCTCTCCTGAGGCCCCCAGTTCAGGGACATACACACCAAGAACGTCTACGTTAACAATGACTCTTCGATTTACAAAAGAATAAATAAATCATAAATCAAGAGTTTTCACCACAACTGTAAACGGCAGCAACACCGAGGAAATGATGTGTTTGGTATCACTGTCAGGCTGATTTGATGAACACTAGAAACACCGACGGCCAATCAAAAGCCATGTGAATTTTAAGGGCGTCACATTCAACTCATTTAACACGCATATAACGTAATATCAGGCTGCAAATTACACAAAAAAATGTTGTTTTACAAAAAGTGATCGGGTCTCGAAAATCTTAAAATCGGAAAATCTTAAAATTTTAAGACCATCACTATCATGTAGTTATCCATCACATCGTCGGCCCTTTCACATTTACACCTATGGAAATGCTGACTCCTGCAGCTGCAGCCCATTTTTACCACATATAATACGTGTCGCTTTTAACTAATTATATTTCTCAAAATACCGTGGTCCTTGCTGTGTCTTGCAGTGTCCGCCACTGCCTTTTACAAGGCCCAGCCCGTCATCCAGTTCATGTGTGAAGTGCTGGACATCCACAACATAGACGAGCAGCCTCGCCCCCTCACAGACTCGCACCGGGTCAAATTCACCAAAGAAATCAAAGGTAAAGAGCAAAAAGGTAAAGTGAGCCGGCATGAGAGTGAGAGAGTTCAAAAAAATCAGATTCATTAAAGTGCAATATTTGTGAAGGGGAGACGGGAGACTTTGCGTAGAAAAACATGGAGAGCCTGTCCCCAGACATTCATACAGAGACTCATTCTCTACGCTTCTTCAACACTATATTATTCACCAGGTTTGAAAGTAGAGGTGACACACTGTGGAACCATGCGGAGGAAGTACCGTGTCTGCAACGTGACCCGTCGGCCTGCCAGCCATCAAACGTGAGTCAGCCTCTGGGCGGGCAAAGGAAGGAGGCTCCGGGTTGAGTGTGTGGACGGGGCCGGGGCGGGCGGGAGGGGGGGGGGCGCCAACCGCAGAGGACGCGTTTGCCAATTCACCACCATGCAAACCAGATACCGGCTGACTCATCCGTCAGCCATGCGGTCAACGTTAGTCATCCATTTGTAAAGTAGCCCCTCGTAGGCAGTGTTTGTCATCCGCAGCAAAATATTTTCTCTTATCCTCTAAATGCCCCTTCATGAACATATGGCCATCAAGAGAGAGAGAGAGAGAAAAAAAAAAACGAAAAGCCATTCATGTTTTATGGCAACGCTGCCTTTAGCAGTGTGTTGTGAGAATACTATGACTAAGAGTGTTTTACATAATATCCGACTCATTTAAAAACCGCACGTTTCCCCCGTAGCGAAGCACCGAAGTACATTCAAGTTCAAGTTAGTGGCGCAAATCCAGTTCAAGGAAGCGCAAAACCGCTTCGCTGCAGTACTTCGCTGGGGGTGCATGTTCAAACCGAATAAAGCAAACATTTTTAAGATCAATTATTGGACTTATTTAGGCTCATCCTAGCCTAGCTTGATGTGCGTCTCTATTCCGCCGTGATACAGTATCATAAGTACCTTTTGAAATAAAGGTTTCATTCAGTTTTTGACACAAGGTGCTCTTTTCTCTGCAGGTTCCCTCTGCAGCTGGAGAACGGTCAGACTGTAGAGCGTACTGTAGCCCAGTACTTCAGGGAGAAGTACAACCTGCAGCTTAAGTACCCACATTTGCCCTGTCTACAGGTGGGCCAGGAGCAAAAGCACACGTACCTGCCCCTGGAGGTGAGCGACAGGCCCCTCGAATTCAAACTGAATTCCAAGTAACGCTTCAGTGTCTCTGGTCTACTAGACTTTTTTTTTTTTAATATATATATATTTATATGCAGCAGAGCCGCTACATAAAAAGCATGCAGAAAAACCTTCGCCGGCTCGCCAGTTGCCACAGCGTAACGCTTTTGCTTGTCGCCCTCTCCCCCCACCCCTGCGCAGGTGTGTAACATTGTAGCTGGTCAACGATGCATCAAGAAGCTGACGGATAATCAGACCTCCACCATGATCAAAGCCACGGCCCGCTCTGCACCTGACAGGCAGGAGGAGATCAGCAGGCTGGTGAGTCCTCAATCCACAGCTCCTCCGTCAGTCTCGCGGACGCCGCTTGAATGCAGAAAAAGACACCCAGTGGTTCGCAGCAGTGGCTAGAAAGTCGAGGCTGTGATGTTTCACTTTTTTTTTTTTCCCCCATTTTCAAGCATTTTCACTAGGACAAAATTGGCACGGTCAAGTATATTCATTTTATTTTTACGGATGGGGGGAAAAAAAATTTTTTTTGGGTGGCATCTTGGTAGTGCAGGAGTCCAGACGCGAGGGGATAAAGTTTGTTTAATTTAGTCGTTAACTGTTCCAGTGAATTCTCTGCCAATTTTCGCCTTCATCATATACCAATTAAACCAACCTCAGTTGACCAAAGTTTTACAGACTACAAATACACCTACAGCAGACAGCCCCGAGTTTAAGCAACGAAAGATCCAGAATCTTTTGTCGCCTCTCCAGTCAGACATTTTCAGACGTCCTTTTTTTTTTTTTCGTGGTTCCACGCCAGCCACGTGACGGAAACGTCACCTACGCGGCCGCGTACTTCCCATAAATTCTCAGACATTGTCAAGAGTTTTTAGTAGGAAGGTGATCAGTTTAATGCCCAGTCTTGACGGATTCGGACATTTGCACGTACAGCTCTTCAGAGCGGTGTGCATGTAGTTTCAGGCATTCGGTTCATGCGCAGTGCAAAGCAGGTTAACTTTCAAAATCCTACCTGGGAGAGTGTCCGTGTCTAGAATGCTGAAATCATAGGTAGTTATATTGAATCTTTGTATTATATTTATTTCAGCATTGTTACATTAGAGCAGCCATTTAACTGGACACCACATCTTTTTTTTTTTCTGAAATGGCGTCACTGCTGGACCTGTCGACACCCGGTTGCCAGGCTGCACATCTTGATATCAAATTGCTTGTTTTGTAATCACCTCTGCCAGACTCTCATTTTATTGTTAGCAGAGGCATGTCTGCGTGCTTATTCATCCTATTCGGCAATTACAATGCCGGCCCACTAAGGGTCACCAAAATGTCAAAGTTGTGAGGGTTTTATTGTGTCTCATGCTCCCGCAGTGTCTGCAGCTAATTGTTTAGTGACTGACACACACACTGTACGATGCCTATGGCCGCCATCACTGTGTGTGTGTGTGCGCGTGTGTGCGTGCATGCATCCATCGAGCTAGCTGGTCTGATCACTCGGTGCTTACATGCATTTTGGATGAGGATGCTGACACCTGACATTTTTGTGGCGTATTATCAGTTCCCAATCAAAGATGTCAGTGATAAAAGTCTTGAGCCTCGCTTTTAAATTAAGCACTTTCTTGCCAGTACGCACGTGAAATTAGTCTTGAATAGCACTCATAATGCTCTTAAAGTCTGAAAAAAGTCTTGTATAGAGTCATAAAAATGATTGAATTTTTTTTAATTGGGAAACCGAAAGTGCATCAAGAGTCGTAAAAGAAAACTGATAGCCCACTCGCCCACCAAAAAAAAAAGGTCTGGGGAAAAAAGTGAGCAGGCATACGCTGTAGGACCATGCTCAATAACGACAGCGCACGTTTTTATTATGACAGCCACAAACTGTATGTGGCTCCATTCTGAAGAGGAAACACTGCTGCACGCGCACAGCAGCCAACCTAAAGTAATTAAAACCAGCAGTTCACAACGGCTCCTATGTCTCCTGCTCTTGTTATTTAGCATTCTAACATCCAAAGTGCTGCAGCGGCATCCTTGCTATTCGCGCTGTCGTGACGCCCCCCCGAGTCTGACTTTGTGTCCTATTTTTTTCTGTTTTTTTTTTTTTTTTTCTCCCGCTCTCCTCCTGCAGGTGCGCAGTGCCAACTATGAGGCAGACCCTTTTGTGCAGGAATTCCAGTTCAAAGTGCGTGACGAGATGGCCCACGTGACGGGGCGAGTGCTACCCGCCCCCATGCTGCAGTACGGCGGCAGGGTGAGCACAGAGCACTTTATGGTACCCTTCCTTTAAATCACGCCCATTCTCTCTGTTTGTCTGACACGCTGACCCCTTCCTCAGCCTTTCTTACTCCAACGGCTCTGAGGGGGGAACTAACTCACTGGCTTCTGTTTGTACTTCATAGTGTCAGTTGTTTTTGGCTTATATTTTTGTGGTTGAGTCTCAGTGGTGCAATATATATATATATTTTTTAATTTCATTTCACCTGCAAAAATGTCATCTCTTTCATTTGTATCTATTTCTAGAGGAGACATTTATTTATTTATTTTTTTCTCATTTGGTTACAAAGGTTGTTTTGACCAAAATTTGTATTTATTTTTTACTAAATTTCCAGGATTGCCGTATTTGGGCAAACAGGTAATTACAGCAGATGAAGCCCAAATTTTGCACACATTTGAGCCCAGAGGTAGATTGAAGTGATTTTCAAAAATTGGATGAAGAAGACATCTATTGAGGCTCAGCCACATTATTGATTAACATCTGTGCGTGTGTGTGTGTGTGCGTGTGATGGGTG
>CAAKHG010045165.1:6196-19518 GCA_901007715.1 Dactylopterus volitans
TAAATATGGCACAATATGTGCATTCATAAGAGCAGCTATTGGAAATAGAAAATAGGTGGATTTTGTTTTTTGGAATATATCAATTTTGAATCAGAAAGACAAGGCCACTGGCCCACTCTTACATGCAAAAATTCACAACCGAGGCCATCATATATGACTAGTTATGTATTCAAAGTATTAGAAATAGAAATAGAAAGTGAAAAAAAAACTTAACTTTCCACCAAGTTTTATGAAAAGCAACCTGCGTTTAGGAGCAAATAATACAAAACACATTTCAGACAATTGTTTTCTGCCAAAAGTCCTTGAAGCCATGTGGAAATGCCCACAAAGACTCACTACGGTGGTCATATTAATATCCTTTGTAAGACACGTGTTTCCATCACAGGGGGAGGGTGGAGAGTTCAGTGGAACACACAGACTGAGAGCAGGACTCAGCAGGTCTCATACAGGTAAAGTGAAGTTCAAAACAGAAAACCAACATGTTAAAGGATTTTTTTTTTTACAGTTGGTCATGAGAAAGATTGTTTTCGCTAATATTATCTATCAAGCAATAAATACTTTTCGCAATATAGAGAGACATCACGTTTATCATTGGATTGACATTCATTCTCTCTTCCTGACCTTTGACCCCGTTAACCTCGTCACTCTTTGTGTTTGTAGTGTGCTCCATAAGCCCGAGGCCCGTCCTCCAGGACTCTCCAGGCGCTACAGCTCAGACTGGCTCAGTGGATCCAAAGGCCTCAATTGGCGGAGGAGACCAGGTCTTTGTGGGCAGAGGCCCAAAAAAACAACTCAGCTTTGTTTTGGAAAATGAGAAGCAGCAGTGAAGATGGTGACAAGGACAGCAAACAATGGACAGTGTGTTAAGTTTTTTCAAAAGGGCTCAGTGAAGTGATTAGTAACCTCATATTCTTTTAGCTAGAGAGCTGTGGGGTGTAAGACTGGGTTGATACAAGGTTTTTCTTCAAAATAAAACAGTTATATCAGATCATCTGTCTGCAACCAGCAATAAAACTCGCCTTGTTTCAGCTCTGGAACAGCTCCTCAGACACATAGTGGAGGTTTGTGGGTCATTTGCATCTCCAGTCTAATTCTTTTTCAAAGTAGTCCTCGAAGAGTAACACCTAGCTATGAAATACCATGCAGGCATAAATGCTTAGTTATACTTGCTGGCCACATTATAAACACACACACACAAACCAATCCTTGTAGCCTCAGTAATTTGACAAGGACAGGCATACGGCTTCCTAAAATAACTCCTGTACCCCTGCCTGACCTCCCTTGCTACTGTAGTTTTGTCCCCCCGTGGCTCCCAGCATGCCAGGGAGTGGCTGGGATAGCCAGACTGTTTTCTCTAGAACTGGGGCTGGGCAGAGGACTGCAGAGTGGACCACAGCGAGATGCCGAGGAGTTGCTGATTGAAAGTTTGAAGGCTGAAGATAAAGACACAGTGAAGGAGGTTTTAGACTGGCATTATGAAGGTGGGAGCTGCAGCCTTGGCTGGGGGGATATTTGGGGCTTTGGGGACCTTGTGTTTCCTCTTAGCCTTTGGAACAGACTACTGGCTGGTGGCCAGTGACAACTGTGGACCATATACATGGCCGACAGCAACAACATTGAAAGGGGAAGAAGATGCAAATAGGACTGAGGTAGGACAGTTACTTGTGTGCACACAATTGTTTATAGTATAAACAGTCAACTTGTTCACGAACTTGCAAAAACACAACTGCGTAAGAGTAAATGTGAGCATTGCTGAATGACCTGTAAATGCATACAAAAAGGCTAAGTACTGATTGTTTTGATCACTGAAACATCACAACAGACCAGTGCGTCACTTTATCAGACACTCGGTAGACAGTTGTGTGCATACCGATATTCAAGCATGCATTAAAGTGATTTTGTATTGTACTTCTATGAAGTTTGAGAGAGACAAGTCCCTAGAAAGTCCAAAAACATTTACCACAATACATCTTTCATTAGACCCATGCCTCCATTTTGCCTCACCATCATCTCAGTTCTCAGTTTGTTTCCTTTCCTTGCTTCTGTCCCTTGCGATTTAGTTCCTCCCACCTGAGATGCAAGCAGTTGAAATGAGGGAAAGATTCAAGGAATTAAAGAAACTGACATTTAACGAAGTGTGGCATTTATGCTCGTCAAGGCCATGAACTGTTCTCAAGCTAATATGACATGTGGCACAGCTGTGTCTTCTGCTCATTTTCTTGATTCAGCCCACTGCATTTGATGATCTTTGTCAAATGAACATTGACAACTTATAGGCCTATTTACTTTTCTCATTTCAAAAATTGGACTAATGGGCCAGGAATATATGGATGCTACATGGTGCTACACAAATGGCAAGGGACAGGAAGTTGGATTGGTCTAGATCTTAGATAACCAATTAATAGATGTATCCAACTTGCGGTCAGGGGCGCTGGAAACGATACCACACTGAGATCAGCTTCACAGGCAGGAGGAGGCACAAAATATGAGAAATGAGAGGAGCCTATTGAGCCACAGCAGCTGCTCCTTGGGGCTGGGCTTTGGGCTAAATGTTGACTTAAACATGCTAACAAGCTCAACATGACGACGCCACAGTCAGGCGTAATGCTGGTTATAATTCAAATATTTGCTAATCAGAAGAAGTACAAAAAAATAGATATTTTTGACCTGACGATGACGACATATGAGTTGTAATAAAGCACGAGAACCACTTTCATATTAGGAACAGCAACCTCAAATTAGAGAACAAGTCAGAAGATCATGAAATTCGTGGGTTACATTGTCAGGAAGCCATGAATCCATCTGGTAGATGTTGAGGTATTTTAGTGAGTGAAAACTGGGCCTGTGGGTAGCATTATTAATTCCCTGGCCATAATATGTGTCTGTATAAACTATCACAGCAGTTAATCCAATACTTGTATACTGTATAGTTCACAGTGAAAGTGGTACACAGCCCAGCATTGAAATCTCTTTGAGCCTCCCTGCTCGCGCGGCTATGGCATGTGTGGCCTGTTTATCCTGGTTAATGTACATTAGTGATGCCGGCACGACAAGGGATAGAGCCATCATGCAACTGCTGAACAGTGCATCACTCCCCATGAAAAGTCAACTGACCTTCATGTGTAAAATCAATGAATTGCCCCTTTAATTTTCCTGTTTATTCTTTCTTGCCATATTGGTGTGAAAGGTCACCCAATGCATAGTAAAGGATATTCATAATCCAGCCGTGAAACTCCCCTCAAACATCACAGCCTAACAAAGTCTTTCATTTTCAATATAAGAGGATGATTAAAGTTGCTGTGTGTTATTCGGCACCATCAATCATATTTTGACAAGCAAGTTGAAGAGTATCATTCATGCATGTTTCATAAGTTCCACTTGAAGACCTCACAGAGCAGCAGGCCATAATCAGAACCATGTTTGATGCTGAGGAACCACAAAAGAAGAGAACTGCTCGGGGCAGCAGCACAGCCATGTGTTGACAAAGCTGACAGATGTTAAGCTTCATCATCTTCACATATTTGACTGTCGATCTCTTTATTTTCCGACTGATGTCAGTCTGTCCCTTTTGATTCCGCAGGCCCGGCTAGTGGCAACAGTCTCTGTTCCTCCTCCATTGCTTACTCTCCACCATGAGGGCTTTTTCTGGCGCTGTGTGTTTCAGGTGGAGCCCACAGCACATGCAGTCCTGGCTACACTCTTCAGTATGTGGACCTGCAGTCTTTTTTCTTTCGAAGGCAAAATGTTTTCATTGAAGTTCATCCCTTGTGGTTGTACGTTCAGGGTTTTTGCAGGTTTCAGCAAGTTAGATTTTAGGCTTTTTAACAGCATTACACTTGCAGTGTAAGACATTTCAGCCAATACTGACTAAAAAAGTTTAAACGGTATGAAGAAAAATCCCAGAACTACTTCAAAATAAACACAATATTGGGTGATGATAAATTATGGGGGCTTTATGTTGTTCTGACTTTGCCTGTGACTCATATATCCTCGAAGTGACATTAACGTCAATGAATATTTAATACCTGACATCACATTTACAACATTTTCAAACTTTTAAAATTAAGGCATTTAAGGACCCTGATATTTGTTGCTCAGCACAGTACAGAAAATTTGGATCTACGATGACATTATAACATGATTGTCGATGCATCAAAAATTTTGATTTCTATACATGTTTTTTTTTTAATCATGTGACTGCTTGCTACTTTTTAAACAAAGCACATTTGCAATGATCCATAATGAAAATAAACTCATTAGTTCTTTCTATCATCTTTTGCGATGGTAGTAACAAACGGAGAATAGGGAAGGTTAAATTTGCCACATGTCCCAGCACTGAAAAGAGGCCAGCAAACAAAGAATGTGTGCCTGTAGCAGCAACATCGTAGTACATTAACATGTAAATGGGTGTTACATGCACATAGAAAAGTTGTGGTTCACCTGAACTGTGTTTACTTAGATTCACCCGAAGTCTCAGGAGTGAAAAGCTGTGTGGCTGCATCCACCAGAAGAAACAGGACGTTCACCAGGCAGCTCATTGCTGCTTTGGCCAACAGACTGCAGCTGTGTTCAGTCGCTGTTACTGAAAACACCTACAACGCGAGTTAGCCACCGTAACTTCCTGCTTGGACCGCAGTTTCATAAAAGCCAGAATGCTTCCTTCTGCTAGAGTGTACCAGTCAGATTGTATTAGTCATTCACACACGTAGCCTAGTTTAGAACTATATAAAAGCACAGGATTTACATTCGCGACATTTCACCATCCATGTTAGTTCAGCTGCGTGAGGAAGCTCACCGGTCCGAGCTGTGCACTTTAGTACTTTGCACGTTACGCATTACGCTTGCGTAAGTTGTTTCAGGCAATTGTAATGTTGAAAACTGAGTTTTAAAATTCCTTTTCTGACTTTTCTACATCAACTGTCCTCCATGTGGCTCTGCGATGAGCTGGCGACTCGCCCAGGGTGTACCCCGCCGTTCGCCCGTTGTCAGCTGGGATCGGCTCCAGCACGGCCGCGACCCGTAACCGGAATAAGCGGAAGACGATGAGACTTTTCTACATCGAACACATAATCGCTAGGGATTATCACGATGCGTCTAAAAATCTTGTTTTTCTCCTACCAATAAAAATCATTTTGATAGTTGACAGGAGGACAACAAGAGTAATGTTTTTTTTATTTCTTTTGTGGTGTATTTTTGGCTTTATATATTCTTGTGGTGTTTTTCATTTCACCTTAAACAGACAGTTATTTTGAATCACTTTACAGTCTTGACTCCACGACACCTCTCAAACGTTCATCTTTCTTTTCCATGTAGCAAACCAGCCAGAATCAAAGGTGTGTATTCATGGCTACCTCTTTCCACTGCCAGTTGCACTTGGACCAGTGCCTCATCCCAGTTATGACGCTACAGCAGGTAATGCATCCAGTCACAGATACAGTAGGTACATGCTGGAGAGACATTGAAAGAACAACCTGCAAACTTGCAAATCTAATACATATAAGACGGATACATGCTGCAGTGGTCTCAATCAAACTGAACTGGGATTAGCATAAACAGCCCTTTCTACCAGCATCAGAAAAACACTCATTGAAGCAATATCTATCAAATGAATGAATGAGTGAGTGAATGAGTGGAGGTAACAAAAGAAAAATCAGCTAAAATTCCCAAATAAGCAACTTTACAGTCAATACTAGTCACTAGTAAGGAGCTGGATAGCCAATGCTTTTATGTGTTGAAGTGTTTTATCTCACAGTTTTAAAGAACCAACGTCTAATATCCTCAGATAAAGAAACCATGTTTAAGGACTATCACCCAGTTAGCTTTGCAAAAATACTGGAGTCACAGAGAAACATCCTGATGTTTTCCTAAGGTGAAATACCTGGCTTGCATCTCTATGGCAGCATACAGTTTCTTGTTTGTTTCACTGAAGAAGCCATTAGCCAAGAAATTGCTGGCTCTATAATCCTTGAAAAATGATTTTTTGTTTTGTTTTGTTATTTTGTACAACAAATTGTACAGCAAAACAAGTTAAGCACTCAAGCAAACTAAAAAATGACATCAGGAGCTATCGAAGGTGGGTCAAAGAAGGAAAAGCAATGAACCGGCTGGCCCATGTGGTCTTATCCTGCATACGAGCTACTGTAGCTCATATTACTGAGATGGTTAATGCTGATAGAAAAGTGTCAGAATACACAGATCATGGCAGTTTGTTGCATATGGGGCTGTGTAGCTGCAGATCAGTCATGGCGTCCATGCTGAGCACTGTCCACCGCAGAAAGCACACAATGGGCAATGGGCACATGAACATCAGAACTGGACCACCGAGCAATGGAAGAAGGTGGCCTGGTCTGATGAATCACATTTTTTTTTTTACATCACATGGATGGCAGAGTGCATGTGCAACACTTAGCTGGGGAACACATTGTACCAGGATGCACCATGGGTAGAAGACAAGCTAGCGGAGGGAGTGTGATGCTTTTTGCAGTGTTCTACTGGGAAACATCATGTCCCACCATTCATGTGGCTGTTACAGGTCAACAGTTCAGAGGTGTTTTGGTGGCAAAAAGGGGGACCTACACAATATTTGGCAACTGGTAAACATTTTATGGCCCATCAGTGTTCATTTTTGCTCAGTACATTTAATTTAATCATTTTTTGTAGTATTTTACTGACGGATTAGTTGTTTACCTATTTCCTACATAGCAACACAAACTTGAACTTATTCTAACCAGAAAAAACATGCTCTCCTACTACAAGAGCTTGTCTTACTGCAACAATTTCCAGAATCTGAATCAGAATCAGAATCACTTTATTTGTCCCTGGGGAAGGTTCCGTCAGGGAAATTGATCTTGCTGGCCTGAGCAAACATTGATGACAATGATCTCCAATTGTTTGGGTCCTTCCAACCTCAGTCTATGGGAGTCTATGATCTTTCTTCTGATAATGTCAGTGAATTCACCATTAACTAGACACCTGTACCTGTTGTACACCGGTTGAATATGGTATTACTGTAATCCTTGGATATCAGAACACACATGTAAAAATCACCTTTTCCATGTTATCATGTTTGAGTCAAGAGTTTTGTTCATAAAATATAATTTGATTTTGGTGGGAACTTGTGTTTCTATGAAAGGATGGACATGTAACCTCAGACTTTGTACATATAGTCTGCACTATGAAATATTTACCAAATTAACAGTAGGCAGTCACTCCCCGTAGGTTGCTAAACCTCATATTTCCTGAAAAACAGAGAACACTCTGTATGCTAGAGGATAAACACAGGCTCTGATGGTGGCCTGGTTGCATTTCTCACAGTGTTCCGGGGATTCTGGACTGTGCTGGTAATCCTCGGTCTGATCTCAGCTCTGACTGGAGGCTTCCTCTTGGTCTGTGGTGTCCCCTTCATCAGCCACAAACTATTCAAGCTGGGTGGGACCTTCTTCATCGCTTCTGGTAAAATATAAATACATGCATGTGTGAATTTCAGAGTGTCTAGAGTGTTAAATGTGGTGGCTCAGAATAAGTGAACATACACACCAATTCATGTTGCAGTCACTGCTGCTGTCAGCTGTCCATACCTGTCACATGACAAACACATACTCAGCACACATAGCAGCAGTTGTCACTCTGCGGCAGTGTCACCATAACAACAGCAGGTGTAAACATTGCTCCCGTGGTAACAGTCGGGATGGGCAGTAACATTCCTCTGGGGTGATTCACGGTAGTCTCTATGTCAATGACACACATTTCCCAATATGTCTCCACAGCCTGCTTGTTCTTGCTGGTGCTGCTGCTCTTTGTGCTGTGGATGGAAGTGGTGGACGTAAAGCGCTACATCCTCCAGGAAAGAGGGGAAGCATGCGCACACATCCAGGTTTCAGTGCTCTATGGCCTGTCATTCATGGTGGCAGCAGTCGGTGTGCCTCTGAAGCTTGTATCTGGGTTGGTCTTCATGTTTGTGGGCCGAGCGCTGCATGCCAGCAAGTGAACTGGCCATCTGGCCTGTAGGAGAAGCGATGACTGACCTTTTTATATCCTGCATGAGGACTCCACTGCACACTCGGGATGCTTGTTAATACAACCGACTTTTGAGCAACATAATGTTTGGATGTTAAATATGATGCAGCCAGGTAGACTTTGGTGTATCAGTTTTCTATGCTGGTTTGCCTTTCTATTTAAAAAAAACATTCTACTTGCTAAAATTCTCCGATGGAAAAAAACCCCCACAGGAGTCTTGCTCTGACCCTCAGATGTTAAAAGGGTTTTTTTTTTTTTTTTTTTTTTTTTTTTTAGTGGAGCTGTTCTTCACTTGAATCGAGAGTCTAATGACAGAGCATGTCATTCACTGTACTGATTGTAAAGCCCACTGAGGCAATGTGATTTGTAATTCTGGGCTATATAAATAAAAATGATTTGATTTTATTTAGATACAATTCATGTACCCTGCTACACAAACAATGATGCTTACCGTGTGTGAATGCTATTGGTTAAGGTGTGGTTAAGTTTCAAAGACATTTGGTTTAAGTTAGGGAAAGATAATGTTTTTGGCTCAAATAACACAAATCTGGCAATTAAAACAGTGTCAGGACTCACCACTGATAACACTGAAGGCACATCTGTGCCCAAGTACATCCTCCAGGCATCTCCACGCATGACTGTCAGTGGGGGAAAAAAAAGTCAAGTTTTTGGTGGAAAACCATTCAGAACACTGGTCTCTACACATGGTTGGCAAACTGCTGTCAACTACACTTAAGTGCACAGACTTAGTTGTCGATGCTCTAATCTTTTGCTGTTTATATGAATGGTTCACATGATACAGAGCAAGATAAGAAATGCATGGACGAGCCAGCCGTGCCCACTGTCCTGATTTTGGCGCTGGATCAAAGTAGGCTAGATGGAGCTGAGAGAGATGGGAGGAGTGGCTGGATGGATGGATGAATGAATGGATGAATGGATGGATGGATGGATGGCTAGATGGATGGATGGAGATAAAAGTGGTATATTTGGACCGGAAGGGGGGTTGCAAGAGGAGATGGAGCGATATAGGGAGAGAGAATTGATGCATGTAAGGGGAGGCTTTGAAAACTGAACAGCTGTTTGAGGGTTTGGTTGGTATTCAAGCCCACTGCCTGCTCCCTTCACCCCAATCACATTTCAATCCCTCATTCAACCCACATGCTTAATTGTTTTCTGTCTCACACAATCACATTTATCTTGTCGATCTCACATGTTTACAGAAACGTTTGTGTTACACTGAGGCCAAAATCATTTTAAATGCAATTGTCACTGGTCTACTTAGGCTCCTAATATGTCAAAGGCTCAATCTCACAGACTTTGAGGTGTGTTCCTGCCAAGTCTGTTGCACAAATGTAAAATCGCTGGCTTTCTGAGCCCTTGAGGCACACTTTCCATAATATGAGGAAGAACAAAAAAAAAAAACTCAAAACAAACAAAAAATTACATGAAACTGAGTATTTAAGTTTATGTTTGTTGTTCATCCGATGATGATTTCCAAAATGCTTTCATCAGATCCAGTCCAGCATTACATCAACAAAAAGGCGGCCCATGAAGTTAAAAAAGCATAAAATACCAGAAACCCACAATTGTACTTAAAATGTTTTGCATTGTCAGAGTAAAATTAATTTCAATACAGTAGTGTACCACCCTTATTCATACCATTTCTAGCTCTTGTAGCCTTTCACCCCCAAGCACTTTACCAGGTAATGTCAGTTAAGTCTATGAGGTTCCAGGTTTGAGGTCTTGGGGGAAACCCCACATACGCACGCACGCACGCACGCACGCACGCACGCACGCACACACACCTATTTTTAATAACTGACATAAACTGTATTTTGGTCTTCCCACTAGGATTGACATTAGTGTGACAAATTATTAGGGATAGCCTTCAGTATAACCCAGCATAGTTCAACATCATCACAAATTACAGCCCCAGTAAGAATCATTCAAATATGTCAACATCTCTCCATCAGATTCAATGAAAATTCAACAATAAACTCCTCAAGGCTGTTGCATTATATTCTATAGTAAATATGGAGTGGTTTTATGTTATGTTTGATCAGTGCATGTACAGTATGTATGAAATTAGTCACATCGCAGCTTGTCAGCTGTTTACATCCAGTACGCTCACTCTACAGCCCCCAACAATTTTGGTATATTGTTGAGGTTTATTAGACTTGGTTGACCTGTAATTAGGAAAATATCATGGTTTTGGTTAAAGTACACCCTTTCACTATCACGTATTTTAAAGGATTTCTGGGTGGTTTTCTGTAGATTTTCTGACTGAAAAACTTTGGGACAAACTCCCTGCTTGGGTGCAAATAGCATGGGTCAATATACCAGATTCTCTGTGTCATCACAATTGCGCCACAGGTTCTATGTGGTGAAAAAAAATCCAGTGTTTGATCTTGAAAGCAGCAACAACAGAACACAACTGATCTTAAAAGCATGAGGACAAAAAAATTGAATAGCAGAAATTGAATTAAGTCTTAGAAGAAAGAAGATCACGGTCACAAGACCTCGCTGTGTACATTCTTAATGGTATCCATACAGATGTTTAAAAGCATATGACATGAAATACTGACATTTTTATATAAGAGAGCAAAAGGTCAACTCTGATTTAGGGAAAATTTTGTATCTTTTATTTGGGTGAAAGAGCCCTTCATTTTGAGCGAGCTTTCACCTAAACAGAAAAAAATGCATACATTTGTGTGTTTAGATACAAAAACAAAATTTACCAGTGAAAGATCCATTAAAATATAAACCCACTAGTTTGATTTGTATGACAGTCAGTGTTAAAGATTTAAAACCCAAAAGTGTCAGGATGTGCAAGAACTGAGAGCAACTGATTGAGTTCAAGCTATGTTAATCTATACACACTCAATCAAGTGGAAGTGTTAGATAAAGTTTACGCGATTAAAGAGGTTCATGTGTTCGAAACGAGTAAAGTGCTGTCTCAGGCACTGTCTAACACGCCAGTGAGGCACTGAGGACTGTGTACAACTGATTGAACTTCTATTTCTGTCCACTCACATGCTTTGAAAGTGCCAGCAGAGTGGTCAGTTCTGAAGTCTATTAAGTTTGTGCTGAATCTCTTAGCAAGCGGAAACAATAAGGTGATGGTTCAAACTCAACTTAATTAAGTAAAGCTAGACTCTGGGGTTTTGGGACCAAAAAAAAAATCCTGAAAGATTAGACTATCATGTTACTCTGTTACAGTAACAGAAAAATGTAGTTTGATATCTTTTAGCCAACTAGTGATTACATGGTTAACGTGTCAATATTAGGGAAACATGGCAACACCAACTACCAAAACCTAACCACTTTCCTAAAAGGTTGTTTGACACTAATGTCCCTTGAAGTTGCCTTCTTTAAATCAATGCCTTATGAGGCAGATGTCAATTATAATTCAGACACTGAGAGGCTGAAGTTTGAGTTGAGGTGTTCACGTCGAACAAATGTGTAGCAATGTAAAGCTGTAATAAAGCTGTATTCAACGCTTGATTCCAACACAGAAGGCAAAAAAAGTCCTACTAAATGTTGAACCTGCAGGATCTTCTGGCTAAGCTCTGCTGTGGTGAATCAAACATCTTCCCGGTTGTGGAAAAAAGATAGCTTCCAGGCAATAATTGTAAATTTTTTTTCTGACATTCTGCACGACCTTGCAGTGTTTTGACATCTAATAATCCTTTAAACAAACGTGCTACTCACTTGGGCTCCATATATGTTTCAATGTTGCCTAAAATAGGTCCACGTTCTGTCTTAACACAGGGGTGTTTTCTGTTTTCTTTCCTTGTGACCGTGCAGGCCATGAGAGGGGATCATTGGTTCACTCTGTTGCCCCACATCAGCTTTGAATACATACATGCATACACTGGACTGACTGAATGTCAGTCCAGCTTCTTTTTGTATTCATTCTGAGTTTACCCCGGATGAACCAGAGAAGTGAAGCAGCTGTTTTACGAAAACATGTAATTATTCAGTCTAGCTTTTCACATGAGCACTCTCAACCTTGCCCCCAAATCTAACTATGCAGCCAGCAGCAGACAGAACGTCATTCACATTTCAGGTAGCTGAGACCCTTGAGTAACTGAAGTAGTTGGATTCCCACATTCAGCCAGCAGAGGACTCTCCTGCTCTCCACTTGAGAGGGAAAATGTCGCTACGCATCGATAGACAGAAGCCAAATAAAATGAAAGGAAAGGAAAGGAAAAGAAAGGAGGGGAGAGAAAAAAAGGAAAGGAAAGGAAAGGAAAGGAAAGGAAAGGAAAGGAAAGGAAAGGAAAGGAAAGGAAAGGGCGCAATTACTGACAGAGTATTGAGTTAGAACCCTGGCTTGTTCAATGACTGTAGCTCGTCCTAATCAGAGTTAATTAACTCTTATGTCTCCTCCCCTGTCATCCACAACAATGGAAAAGCACTATCGCTTCATTTAAGGAAGAAATAATCTTGCACTTGAAGTGTCAGCAATTATAGTGTTAGAATATTATGCATATGGAAATAGTGAGCATCATGTGAATAAAGGCGTGAGATGATAATAAAATAATAAATGGTTTGCAAATTAACCTCACCAGACCCAAAGAACCCAAGGAGCATACATCTTGTTGACTTGGCATAATGAGTGTATATTATGTATGTGCATATGTGTATCTTCAGCATGCGTGTGTGTGTGTGCGTGCGTGTGCGTGCGTGCGTGCGTGCGTGCGTGTGTGTGTGTGTGTGTGTGTGTGTGTGTGTGTAGCTGCAGGCCATGGCTACTAATTTTCCAGTATTTGCCAAAGGTCCAATACATGTGATGTGTCAGACAGCAAACAGCAGGATGTAGTCTCAGACTATGGAGGGAAAATTAACCCTGTGTAGACCCCTCTCTCCTCCTGGACTGGACTAAATACTGGTGGGCTCTAATCCAGCCAAAGAGGGGATACGTTTTCCTTTCTTGCTGTAACCCCCTAACTCTACTAGTGAGCCGATTACCTGCTCTGTGTGTGTGAGCCTTGGCCCGCTAGGCCCTGAACATGCCTCTTTATGTGAGTGTGTATTTGTGTGTTTGATCGCACAGGGCCAGACGGACACACTTTTTTTTTTCCCAGATAAAGGCTTTTCTCCTGTCAGAAATGACTGCCCTGATAAGAGCTGATATGAGAGAGAAGCAAGCCTTATGGCATCACTCTAGCTTTTTTTTGTTTCTTTTGTACACCCCAAATCCCCAGAAATGGGCCTACCATCTCCCTCTCACACACACACACACACACACACACACACACACACACACACACACACACACACACACACACACACACACACAT
>CAAKHG010045166.1:0-12086 GCA_901007715.1 Dactylopterus volitans
TGCATTCGTGATGTTAAAACGTGTTGAAGACTGTTGTGTGAAGATTCTGTTTCATGAAAACATCGCTGCCAACATCAATGCCGTCATCAATCTTTCAGTAATAACCTTATGCTCTTAAGCAAGTTTCTCCAGCCAGCCAGTGTTCCCGCTGCATTCTCCTGCAGAGATGTCAGCCTTTGCTTCCAATGTGATTAGAATAACTTTAGCTTTATAAATGTTCCCTCAAACTGATCCAGATGCACTCCTTCCAGGCTTTGACAGGACTCACTGAGCTGCACATCTGTAATGACTCTGACTTTTGAAAGAAGAGATGCTACGAGCTTCCTTGAAAAAACATTCTTGGTCATTTTGATAGAGTGAAGCATTTTGCCTATACTGTATATGGAATCAAGTAATAACCATCATAGTTTGACTTACTAATAACAGACATCAATTTGTGATAAATTTAAGCAGCATGTGTTTGATTTAGTGACATCTACTGGCGAGGTCATAGACTGCACCTGCCCCCAAGAAACGATGGGTGCCTGCGGGATCATTCATGTAGATTCATTTGACAACATTTCAAGTCTCCAAATTCTCAAGACCGAAAATGCCTCGTGAACATTTCATCGAGAAGAATGTGCCGATTTCATAACCAGACTATTCTTGGCTAATTTTAGCTCATCACAGATTTAGTTACAGGAAGAAGTTTAGGCACCCGTTCAAAGAAAAAAAGATTTTGGTGATTTATTAAATCACCAGCCTGGTAGCATTAGGTTTCCCGGTCGTCTGTTATATGAATGTCCCATTTTTGTAAATGCAAGGGAACATTTTAAAACTTTTTTTGTTTTTATCTTTTGGGTTTGTTTTTATGCACTCTTTATGATTCACAGATGTTATGTCATTTTTTTTTTAATTACTGTTTTGTTGTTGCTGCTTATTTTCTGTTTTTGCTTTTAAGTAATTATCCCCCAGACAATAAACTTCTATTCTGTTCTATTTCTGCTTTTAAATGCTTATTGACGCAATGAATTGTTGCATTCAGTTGCTGGTGTGTGTTCCTTCAGGCCCAGCAGGAGACCCAGAAAGCAGCTCTGAGGTATGAGAGGGCCGCGTCCATGCACACTGCTGCCAGAGAGATGGTGTATGTGGCGGAACAGGGCCTTCTGGCTGACAGGAACACCATGGACCCAACGTGGCAAGAGATGCTCAACCATGCCACGGCCAAGGTATGAGCTCTCAACTCTGCTCCTGGAATTTTTGGTATTCTGCACAGGGACAATCTAGAGAGTTCTCTGAGCAAATTTTAGCTCAGTGCTGATACTGTAAACGGTGGCATGCAGATGTTTGGGCACCCCTTCAAAAATAACAGATTTACTCTCTGGCATTGCCCAAGAGCATTAATTGAAGGGAATCAGGATTACTTTGACCTGCATGACTGAGGACCCACACAGAAAGAACACCCATTTTCGCAGCATGGGATGAAATGCAGTGGTTGCGACACACAACTGTTTTCTAATGACAGCAATGAAGATCATGTTCTGTTTAGGTACAAAGTCGAATTAGCTTGTTAGGCCTCAATAAGTGTCATTACGAGATGCCAACTGTCCCCAGTTCAAAGCCTCACAAGTCCCGTGACTTTTCAAACCTTGTCTTAACACTCAGCAACAATGGGCTCCTCCAAGCGGCTTTGCAAGACTCTGAAAATGAAAAGGTATTGATGCGCATAATGCAGCAGAGGGCTAAATGGAAAATAGCAAAGCATTGTCAGTTTGCCGTCAACAAGAAATGGCACACCAAGAAAACCTTTAGAGAGAACTGTTAGTAGGATTAATTGCTAAAGACCTTCAGGATGATTTAGCAAACTCTGGAGTGGTGGCGCACTGTTTTACTGAGGAGCCGCATTCACACAAGTGCTGCATGACCTTCATGGAAGAATCATCAGAATTCAGCATCAGTAGGAGCATCTAAACAAGCCCTGCGGACTGATGAATTTGAGATTGGACTTTTTGGCCGCAATGAGCAAAGGTTCAGTGCTGTGCAAAAGTCTGAGCTCTCATCATTAGGTTTGCTTTTTTCCCCCTAAAGTTGTAATGAGCACACAATCTATTTCTATTTAGAGAGATACACAAAGAAAATATAGGAAATAAGTACATAGTTGAAAAAAGATCATTCTACAGTGATGTAAATAATCCTTAGATGTTGATGTAGTTGCAGAGGGTTAGTCTTGAAAAATAAATCAGTCATTGTGTTTTGAAGCAGTCGTGGGGCTTCTCTGTTTACGTTTTATTGTGAACACAGTATCTTGGAAAACCCTGGTGGAAAAGGCTGAACTAGTTAGATTTTGGTGGGCGTAGGTCAAAGGTCAAGGTCACTGCAACTTTGCAAAACGCAAAAAGTTTTTGGGTTTAGCTCTCAGAGTGAAGTCTTCGTGACGTTTGTCATAGACAGACATGGATGTTCACTGTAACTTGACTAGCTGGTGGAGGAATCTAACCTTAAGGTGGGGATTCAATTTTTCATTTTTTTTTTTATTTTTTATGGATGGCAGATTGCTTAACTTTCCAAGAATGACACTGAAAAATGACTCATCTAGATACACGTGCCACTTAGAGTTTGTCATGTTTCCCAGTCCATCACCTATCACCTTGACTGCTTTCTGTATGCATTTTTTTCACCGCGTTTTCTTTCCATTTTGAGTCCTTTACTTTCTCCATGCTTCTGTCTCCATTGCATCCTTTATTTTGCCTTCTCTTACATTTCTTTTCTCAACACATCATTCACTAAGGAAATATTAGAAGTCCCAATTGTAAAGATCAGACAGTACAGGAATCAGCGGTTGAGCTTTGATGAGGTTACTTACAGCTGTGTGAGTGCAGAGACTGTTCTGCTCATGTTTACTACTAAGATCAAGCTAAAGTAGTGTAATTTTAAGAAGCAACAAATAAAGGCCTCTTAATGTCATCTGGCCATCCCCTGAGCTCTGTTTTTTTTTGTCTTGGAACACTGATGTGCCTCATAAAAGTGTCCTCACTCTTCCTGCCAGTTTCAGTGTAGAGGATATGTTTGTTTTTAACACCTGCATAACATGAGTGGGTGGCGGTCCGATTGATGCCCTGTGCAGCAGTTCTTCAAGCCAACAAAACGTAGAAGCTTGAATCTACAGCAGCATGGACACCTATTTGAGAGCATATCTTATTCCAAATATGTTAATGAATAAAATAATATTAAAAAAATGAAATAAAAAATGTGTTACTTTATGATAAAAAAACACCTAAAATTTGTTTTTTGTCTTGGTATTTGTTCCCGGGCAAAATGAGTTTGCAGAAGTGGTGGTTATATATTAGCACCAGCTCTGCTGTTGGTGATGGGAACATGATAAACAACATGGTGGGAATGTGATCATTTTTATTCCATTTGTGGCATGAAGCGATGATGCCTGTTGATGTTCTCAAATAGGAACATTATTGTTCTTTTAAAGGAACGACGTACAACAGTGACCTTATTCTTTGAATTGTGCAAGATGGCAAGACAGTGAGGTGAGAGAGCTTCTCCAAATTTTAGGGGAAGAAGAGATAAAATCTCCATTGACTTTGAAAATAGGAACATCTGAAATTGCATTCAGGGTAATTTTGTCAATGCTGTTTTTTATTCTGTTGCGTTGTGACACACTGTAAAAGAGAAGAAAATGCTAACGTCAAATAGCGATAGGACAGGAGTCAGTAGGCAATTTTTTTGTTTTTTACAGCAGCATAAGATATTCCTCCTTGAACCATCACCATTATCGTGGTGGAGGAGTTTGCATACTCTAATGAACGTAGGAGCTATCCTGTCCGGGGCATTTTGCCCCTGGTAGGGTCTCTCAAGGCAGATGTGTCCTAGGGCAAGAGTCAGACAAAGAATGGTTCAGAAGACCCTCATGAACAACAGCAGAAGGAGCACGTGTACCCGGCCCGGAGGGACACCGGGGCCCCGACCTGGAGCCAGGCCTGGGGTTGGGACTCGAGTGCGAGCGCCTGGTGGCCGGGCCTACACCCATGGGGCCCGGCCAGGCCCAGCCCGAACCGGCTACATGGGCACACCCCCCCAGTGAACCCACCACCCGCAGGGGGAGCATGAAAGGTCCGGTGCAATGTGGATTGGACGGCAGACCAAGGCGGGGTCCTTGGCGGTCTGATCCCTGGTTATGGAAACTGGCTCTTGGAACATGGAACGTGGTGGGGAAAGAGCTGGAGGTTGCAGGGGAGGTTGAACGCTCCCGACTAGATATATTCGGCCTCACCTCCACACATAGCGTTGGCTCTGGAACCCAAGTCCTTGACAGGGGTTGGGCACTCTTCTATGCTGGAGTTGCCCAAGGTGAGAGGCGGAGGGCCGGGGTTGGCTTTTTGTTGGCCCTGAGACTCTCCGCCTGTACGTTGGGGTTCTTCCGGTTGTACGAAAGGGTAGCTTCCCTACACCTTCGGATCAGGGAACAGGTCCTGACTGTTGTTTGTGCTTACGCACCGAATGGCAGTTCAGAGTATCCACCCTTTTTGGAGACCCTAGGATGGGCGCTGGACAGAGGAAGCCGCCGTGCAGACCTGGCAGGCCCAAACGGATAGTGAGGGTCTGTTGGGAACGCCTGGTGGAGAAACCCGTCAAGCTGGTCTTCAACTCCTTCCTCCGACAGACCTTCAACTGCGTCCCGGAGGCGGCGGGGGACATTGAGTCCGAATGGGCCATGTTCCGCTCCGCTACTGTCAAAGCGGCTGTTGCGAGTTGTGGCTGCATGGTCGCTGGTGCTGGTCGTGGCAGCAACCCCTGAACCCGATGGTGAGAAAAGAGGCCTACAGGTCATGGTTGGTCTGTGGGTCTCCAGAAGCAGCTGATCAGTGCCGGTTGGCTAAGCGGTCCGCGGCCGAGGCAGTTTCAGAGGCAAAAACTCGGGGGTGGGAGGAGTTCGGTGAGGCCATAGAGGAAGACTTTTGGTCGGCTCTGAAGAGATTCTGGTAAACTGTCTGGCGTCTCAGGGGCGGCAGATGGCAACTTGTCCACACCGTTCTGGGTGTGGGTGGGGAGTTGCTGACGTCACCTGGAGCAATCCTCTGGCGATGGAAGGAATACTTCGAGGAGCTCCTCAGTCCTACCGATACGCATTCCCAAGGGGAAACAGAGCTGTAGGACCGGGAGGTGGGTTGTCCAGTCACTGGGGCAGAAGTCGCCGAGGTTGTGAAACAACTTCGCGGTGGCGGAGCTCCATTTTTGGATGAGATCCGCCCAGGGTATCTTAAGGCTCTGGATGTTGTTGGGCTGTCCTGGCTGACACGCCTCTGCAACACTGCGTGGTCATCGGGGGCAGTGCCCTTAGGAGTGCCAGACCGGGGTGGTGGTCCCTACCTTTAAGAAAGGAGACCAGAGGGTGTGTTCCAACTACAGTGGGATCACACGACAGACGACGAGTATGAGCATAAAATACCTGCATATTCTTGTGAAATTGGCACAGGATTCCGCGAACAGGATGGAAATGACAATGTACACATTGCTGGATTGTCCTTTATGATTGGCCACTAGATAGGAATTACTTTGAAGTAGTAGAGATTCTTAGCTCAGTCACTCAGCTCGACAAGCATCTCTTATTGTATGTAAATTATTCATTGCCAGGGCAAAAGTGTCAGCCCTCTTTTTCAGTATTATTCTCCAAATGTCATGATCAATGATCATGATTGATGGTCAAAGAATTTTGGTACATGTGGTGAAATTTCTTCTTAATTTGTGTTATTTTTCTTGTGTGAAAAGTGGAGGATTCAAATGCTGGAAGTTTATTAATTTATTTTTATGTATTTGTTTCCTTAAAGGACCACTTTCAAGCAAAATAATTTAATGAATGAGAGTATAAAAGCACAATTATCATTCAAAACTGCTTTTGGTTGTATAGATGTACTGAAAAGTCTATAATAAATAAGATAATCCTAATCTAAATTCAGAACGATTATAGCTCATATGTGGCATTTTAGTGGGCTTTAATTTCAACCATAGACTCTCCTGATTTTGTCTGAGTGACACAGAATATTGTTTTTGTTTTGGAACCAGTACAGGCTCTCACAGTAAAGTGTTGCATAAACATCATGTAGGCACACTGCAAAAGTATATCGGGGCTATTCACCTCCACCAAGGGTGTAATGTTTGCACCCAGCCATCTGTCGGTACAATTACATAGAACTACCAAGCCAATTTTCACATAATGTTGCGGAAGTGTGTAGCCTGGCTCAGGGAAGAACCTTTTCAATTGTAGGGCAAATCTGAAAAACAGATTTTTTTTTTTCCTTTTATATTGCCAGTGGTGGAGGCGTGTGTTCCACAACCTTCTTTTGAAATAATGACAAGTAGACTTCATTCTTGGTGCATGCTGAAAACTAGCTTTAGTATGCACTGCTTTCAGTGCACACCATACAGTTTTTGTAAAAATTTTAATCTGACATTAAAATTGTCGATAAAAGGTTTAGGGCGAATCATTCTTCCGGCTGTCATGTTTATTGAATAAAAGATGGTAAATCAAATCCTAAAATAAAATGTTATGATCATTGTTGACATTAAAAACCTTTGGTTTATTTTTAGTGGAGGCTGCTTGCACTTAATGTTGTAATACGTTGTTATTCATTCACACACTCCTGAATACATTTCACACTTCACATACAAATACGTTTAATTGCAAAAGTGGGTCATAGTTCCTACTATAAAATGTAAATGATAGCAAATTATCATAAAAAAAACCCCGCACAAATGTCAGTATTACTTATGCACTTTTGTTATGTCTAAAATAAAGATGATGATATGCGAGGGGAGGTGTAGTTTAAGTGAATTGAGCATTCAGCTTAATAATGAAACATGCAAGCACTTTTCATTCACCTTAGAAAAAAGCTTACATTCCGACAAACGACTACCTGTCAACAGCCGAGCACAATACCACGAATATCTCCTTATTCCTAAGGACGCGCTGTCGAGCGAGGGGCTTTTACTCGCCTTCAAGTGCAGCCATTCAGAACAGCAAGACACTTTTGCCATGAGATGTGATTTGCACAATAGTGTGAATAGTTTGTTTGAGCACACTCTTTCCCTTGCAGTCTCCAGACATCCACTTCACAATCTGAGAAGTTGCTCTCTTTCATCTCGTTTCATTTTGTCAGTGAATTACTGCCATCTGTTAGGAACTTTGTGAACACAGCAGCCGTCAGAATTGGTTTACTCAAATTAAAAGAAAAAGCAACAACATTTTCTTAAGTTATCTGTTAAGAAAGGTCTGTCCACACACCAGTCTAGTGGAGGGTAATGGATATATGACGCTAAAAACTAGGTTTATGATATTTTAAAAGCATTCCAGTGTCTAGTGAAGTGTCTCTGTTACTCTTGATAACCCAAAGACCATAAAGGCTTTCCAATTTGAGCTGAATGTATTTTTGAGGATTTCTGACCATTTAGAGCCTAACGAAAGTGAATATTCTGTATGAATGTTGGCCATGCTCCACTGACAAGTATTCACTATGTGCTTTGCACTATTTGCCTTTGATATATATATCCTACACATGTTAATAAAACATGGTTATGTAATTAATTAATTTAGTTTTGCTATATGCAGCATTTGGGTAAACCATACACTGTCAATTAAAAGCGCCACCACTTCCCTTCCTTATCTCATACAATGACAATAACGCCATAATATCCTGTGTACAGATATTAGTTTTTCCTAGAATGTTTTCAAAACACCCTACACAGACGAGATGCGCCGGACGGCATATTGGTGCGGTCGGATTTGGTCAGATGGTGCAGCAAGCAGTCTGCAATTTATATTTGCATTCAAATTTTTGTTCACTCAGTTTTGTATATTCAAGATCGCAAGGAGAGGATGATTTAATAAAGTGCATTTATTGCATAAAAATAACTGAAACACGTATCTTTACACTCGTGGATCTCAAACTTTTTTTACATCAAGAACCCCTAAACTGAGACAAATTTCACCACTGACCCCCATTTGACAACATTTTGAAACATAAACACCAGAAATACACAAATATTTATTCTGAGGCTGAATAACTTTACTTTCTTTGTCAATATATGTTCAAATGAATGTCAATGGGATGAAGTTTTGTGGAAAAAATATTTCAAGAAAAAGTAATATCTCTGGAAAACACACTGGCAAAAGTTGGAAAATTTTTAGAAAAAAACTTGGGGACCCCTTGAAACCTCTCAAGGACCACATTTTGAGAACCACTGTTTTACACTACATAAGCATTTCATCCACACAGTGTGCTGGTTCACTGCTGGACGAAATCTTTCTTGGCTTTGAGAAAAATTTCACCAAGGTATCATGGTATGGAAACTTTGCCATAGGACCATTTATTCTATTATCTATTGTGTTATTTTTCACAGTCATTATTGCAAATTGGAAACTCAGCATGGGGAGTCTGGTACAACCAGGGACTGTATTTATGGTTATCAAACCATTCAGGATCCCTGTACAATTGCTGGTGATCAGAAAGTGGATGTATGATATCGTGGCCTCATTTCCAGTAGATAAATGGAAATGACAATAGAAATATAGAAATTTAGTTTTACATGTCGTCCCAACTTTATGTAGTTCCTGAAAAGAAGTCTGTAACTGCCTCTTCACCTTATGTTATTTTACTCATGGAAGCTGACCATCATGAAACCACACCCCCTTTTTACAGCATAAAATGACTAATTCAAATCGAGCTTATCGGAAATATGAAAATTTTATCAAACATCAGTGTGATTAAAAAACTACTTAGAATAACAGAAATCCTCTTTCTGTCAAAATTATATAAAGAGTGCTTGGTTATTTCAATGGATGGGCTGGGTTGAGTCCCATTCACAAACGCAGAGGAGGCGGGGTTTATCGCATATACTGCTACTGGCCACCAGGGGGCAATGGAGGTGCTTTGGCTTGACTTTTGAGCATCTTTTAGGCTGTCTCATTTATATTTATGTCTACAGAGAAGACAGAGATATTGTGATGATCATCCACCTCCATATCCTGTTAGATGTATGAGTGTGGTTATGTGTGATGTTGTCTTGTTTTCTGCGCTGGAAGGTGAACGAGGCAGAGGAGGAGCGCCTTCGCAGTGAACACGAGCACCAGCGAGTCACTCAGCTCTGCCAGGAGGCCGAGGCTCGAGTACAGACGCTCCAGAAAGCCCTGAAGAAGGTCATCCTCAAGTCCAAACCCTACTTTGAACTAAAGGCTCAGTTCAACCACATTCTGGAGGTATGTCTGAACGGTGATCTTCTTTTTTATTATTATTATACTTTGATAAACTTTGATAATCCCACATAGGGAAATTCGTCTCTGAATTTGACCCATCCATTAGTGCACACACACTACAGGCATAGTTAGTAAACAACTGGAAACTCTAACACACACTAAATTATAATACACTCACTAAATTAGAATTTAGTGTGTGTATCTATGTAGATATATAACTTCAGTTTATATATATTTATACACACACACACACACACACACACAAAATTATAATTATTAATAGAAATTAACATGCACACAACAGGTGTCCTAACCGCTCGCAGCTTGGCCGATGATTTAAGTATTTCTGACAGAGTGTGAGCAGGTACGCTGATTCTCGGTGATGCTGCAGATGACTTAGCACCTTTTCTGCTGATGCACATAACCTGTAGCTAGCTCTTGCTACAATGATGATGCAAAGTCAGCAAAATGCGATTTACTTTACATGCAGACATTTGTGGCTCACAGGCATTAAGAATTGCTAGTCAGAGCATTCATCCTCCAGTGACTTTCTTTTCCGGTTTGAGAACAACCCATAAGGCCTGGAAATCTGCCCTGTGAGACTGTGAAGTTTATTCTGAAGATCAGAGGCCCAGAGACTTTAACTGTGTTTATGGTACTGAATCGGAATAATGATGAGGAGATCAAAGAATTGTGGTACAGGGCCAGTGGTACAGGGCCAGTTTCAGCCCCAGGGAGCTTTACGCTCCCCCTTTACTGAGCAGTTGTGAAGCAAAACACTTGGCTCACTGTTAACTTTACTCCGCTACGCTTGTGGTGCTCCAGCCCTCTTGTGGAATAGTTTGAAATCCCCATCACTGTATGATGTATCTGTGGCTTTAAGAGTGGAGGACATGTCAAAAATCCTAGTCATGGCAAATGTCTAGTAGTTTTGTATTACAATATTGATACCCATACTGTACATTAAGACTACTTTCTACTAAAGTAACAGGGAAACTGCGCTGCTAAAAATCAGTATTCCCATACAGTGGCCCTGCTAATGCAACAAGAGATATTAAACTGCAATTAAAGAACAGTAAAAGTGACCTAAAGAAGATTCTCCATTAGTTGAAGTTTTAACGTGTTACTTCTTGTTTCGTGTCTTTTAGGAGCATAAGGCTAAAGTAGTTCAGCTGGAGGATCAGGTGGCAAAAGTAAAAACACGTTACTCTGTGGCCCTGAGAAACCTGGAACAGATCAGTGAGCAGATCCACGCACAAAGAGGACGAATCCAAGCCGGTCGGGGGCGCCCTGCGGTCTTTGGAGGGCGGAGCTCCCCTATAGGTGCAGAGGCTGAGGTCAGAGCTGCTGTCGGGATGCAAGTCGGTAGCTGCGTGGGAGTTGGCGGCGTAGAGAGCGACTGGGCAGATGGTGAGAAGACCAGGCTGTGGGTGGAGAGGCACAGGGAGAGCGGCTGGGGTCAGAAGGAACGCTTGGAGGCGGAGCAAGCGGGCTCGGACAGCATGTCTGTCATCAGCCTGCAGACCATCGCCTCCGACCTAGAGAAGTGCGACTCTGTGGAGCACCTGGGTGACCTCAGCGATGGCGGCAGTTTCCTGGGAGAAGAGTGGGACAAGAAGCCGGTCATCAGCCAGGAGGTGACTGATGGGCCCCAGCAGGATGGTGACCACAGGGAGAAGGGAGAGGTTAGTAAAGAGAAGCAGGAGAGCTTTGTCAAGCAGCACCACAGAAGTGTTAGTCTATGATGGTCACTGGGAAGAGGAAGCTTCTCAGCGACAAAGAGAGAAGATCATGGCGAGCATTTGATGAGAGATCAAATTATACGGGAAGAGACAGTGTCCTGAGTGAAAGATGTTGACGAGACCTGACAGTTAATGACACGGTGAGGAGGAGAGCGGTAGGTACGTGTGACGCCCGCAGACGAGTCCCTATGTGACGCAGTAAAGTGAGCGCTGTCCTGGACGATGCGCAGACCTTCCATCAGCCATCATTGTCTCTTCCTGTCTGTCTGGAAAGTGCATGAAACAGCGACTCACGATGAAGTTCAAACAACACAAACATGTGAGCAGTTTATTTCTCTCTTGATCGATGTCTTTAATGTCCCTGAGACCACGTTGCCATGGTCTCAGCCCCGTGCTTTAGGGATGGAAAAGTGTGCTTCTTGCAAGGCCATTTTCATGTTAAGTGCTCTGGCACGTCCAGGAGAGTCCGCCTGACTAAAATGTTGTCATCCACCCACCTTCCACGAGGGTACAAGCGGACCCCGATGCTGACGTCCATCTAAAATTTCTCACGTAGACTCAGCATGCTCAGATCCGCTCACCATTCCACTAAGTAGAGCGTTACTCAACATAAATGTGACCTCCAGAAACTTGAAGGGTTCCAACACGGGGTTAAATCGCTGTACTGTTTACATTGTAAATCCCGTCTTCAAAACAAAAGCACCATGCTTGTTATTTGTTAACAAGGGTTTTATATAGTTCGGTACCTCTGCCATTGTTGGCTCACTCAAACTCCAAAACTGTCTTTGCGGCCTTCCAAAGAGGCGTTATTTGGATAAACTGACCATGTGTCAGGGATCTATATGTTTTCTTCCTGACTCCAAAAAAATATTTCTCAAAGTCGCACATTAAAAGTCTCTCGGTGGCCGTGTCAGGCAAACACAAGGCCAGGAAAACGTAGTATGAATGAAACCACGCGCGCGTCGACAAACCCCACAATTTCTCTTCGGACAAGGAAAGCAGAAAAATGGTATGGACGCTAATTCTAGTCTGTTCTAACTCTGAACTCAACTCGCTTAACAACACTCTGACTCAGTATTAACACTCTTCATTGGATCCTTGTGATG
>CAAKHG010045167.1:0-37522 GCA_901007715.1 Dactylopterus volitans
CATGCATGTGCAGGTGAACACGCGCGTGCACATGCATGGGCGTGCAGACACGCGCGCGGGGACACACACACACAGAGACACACACACACACACACACACACAGTGAGTTATTACCTGTGGTTGACAGCCTTTTCAGGAAAGTGCATCCACTACGATCTGAACTTGGCAGGGACTGTGCATAATTTCTTTCTAGACCTCAGGAGTCAGTGTCCTCAAGGGCATATGGACCATGCAGCCTTGTGACATTTAGCCCTTCAGAAGCAGAGATGTGTGGACCACAGCTGACTTAGGGCAGGTTCAACAACTCAAACATTTGTTTTTTTTTTCATAAAAGCTGCGATGATTGCCGTGTTATCAATCTTTTTTTTTTTTTTTTTTGCATAAAAAATGGTTGTCATCTTATTGCACTACTAACTGTGGATACTTCTATGTCCAACTACTTCTACTGCACAATTCCCTGCATCTTGGAGCGATTCGAATGGCATATCGGTAGCAGGAGTGAATCCGGTCACATTCCAACCACATTTTCACCCCAATTTTGATGTCCGATTCTGGTTGTCAGCTGACGTCCCGCTGCCGGCTGCCGGCTGCAGCGGGACCCGGCTCGGAGTTGGGACGGCGGGACGAGAAACACCCTCTGACAGGTTGAAAAGTCTCCCGTCCCGCATACTTGATCATCTGGCTTCGCATCGAGCGGCACCGCGGGGAATCGAATGCGCGCTATTTCCCCCCCCTCCTCCTCCTCCTCCTCCATCATCATCATCGATTTCTAACAGCACGGCAGCGTCCCTCTCACCCGGCGGCGCGGCGCCCTTGCTCCTCTTCTTCTTTCGCCTCTTCTTCTTCAGCGACTCCGGCGTGTCGGCGTCCTCCCGCTCGCCGGCGAAGTCGCCCCCGTTGAGAAGTTGAGGCTCCACTTCGCGCTGTAGCTCCGCCATGATCGGCGGCTGAGAGGTGAAGTGACGCATAAAGCTGCCGGGAGCCTCCAGTGGTCAGAGCGGCAAAGTGTGCCGGAGGCGGCTGAGCCAATAACCAGCTGTCAGAGCCTCTCTGAGCAGCCACTTGACCCCCCATGTGGCGGAGGACGAGCCCACCCTGTCCCGAGCGTCTGAGCAAAGGAAGAAAAAAAAAAACAAAACAACAACTTTCAATCTATTACAGTTTTCAATGTCTCAATCAAGACTTCCGCTGAGCATCTCGGGTTACCTGGCTGCGCGCGCCAGGAGCCGCAGACCGCGCGCCTTTGCGCGCAGCCGGGCGCTCGTTAACAGTGCGTAAATCGACTATGTGGAGGAATAAGTGAAAAGTGCCTCCACGGCAGGCTGTCTAGGTGGACCTTAAAGTCCACTTCGGTTGTATTGTTGATATTTCTGGTGACTGCACTGCGTTTTTTTCTGGCAGTGGAACTTTTTTTTTTGTCCCAACAAATCCCCGTGAACTTTTTTTTAGGGGGAGTAATGACGTGGTCGAAATTAAGACCTGCCCCTGTTTATTTCTTTGGTGGTGCAGGTAGTTCATTTTGCCGAAAAAAAAAGGTCAAACAAATCTGCAGGACATTAACTATTTAATCGAGGTGTCGCAACCAGCAAGATGATAAATGGAATCAATGAGCAACGTCGTGCGTAATAATGTGGCACGAGAGGGAGGGCAGAAAGGTGGGCTCGGTGAACGGCAGGATTCTTTACATTTTTCCGTAAATTGATAACTGCTTTTCTCTGTGTTTTCGCGTCATACAGCCTCACTTATTCAGTGAGTTCCTCTGAGAGAAAAAATGCGAAAGCAAAACGCCATCAAAGGTAAATGAACCAACAGGAGACAAGTTAAGACAAGTTAAACGTGATAATAGAATAAACCTGGAGAGCCATAATAATGATTTATCATGAGCATTCTAGTATCGATTTAATTATTATTTTTATCATTAATTATTATTATTTAATTGTTTTATCAGAATTCTACTATTATTTTGATTATGCAAATCTTTCAATTGTTTATCTTTACTCTCTTGTGGAAAATAAAGCCTCCATGTCATACCCATTGTATAGGGTGTTAGGTGCAATAATTGATTTATGAATAATTGGCTCATGTCTCTCAAGATCAATGATAGGCCGCTGGTTTAAGCAGGTTTAGTTGGTGCATCTCCTCCTCCAGCATAATCATCTCTCTCTCTCCCTTCCTTCCTTTCGTTTCAGTTAGTCAAGAAGACAACACCTTTTCTGGAGAGCAGCTGATCTGGCACCAGTAGATGAAGGTGACGAGGAAAGGATGAAACCACAGCTCCTCTCTGCAGATCATCAGGTCTGCACGTACAAATATTAAAAGGCCGCGGGTTCGTCTCCTGCAGTGATCAGTCAAGTTGCGCATTTTAATAATCCATGGAGCAAACACGGCGATATGAACAGCCGAAGGACTTTTTGTCAGCTTTGTGAACGCATGACTCATTACAATTCTAAAAATAACTGGCAGTTATTAAGAATTAGCCATTTGCTCTGGCAGTCACATTTTTTATCCCTCATTTAAGAGTGTGTTGTGGGTGCAAATGTTGGAAATGGGCAGGGAGGGTTGAAAAACGCCTGTAAATCAGTTTCAGACCTATTGACTACCAAGTTGCCGGGTAGTGATCATATATTAACTGAGCTAATTTTAAGCCCTCAGGATAAAACACATGTCAAATGAGGGGTTGCATTATAAAATGTGATCACTTTGATCCAGACGGACGTTTGACAAATAGCCGACGGCCGAGTCCAGTCATAGTCCCCAGAGGGCGACTCTAGGGAGCCCCTGAAGTGCCTCCATAGTTAATAGATTATTTGGTGCACATTTTTGAACTCGTGTTCTTGTTCCCTGGCGATGAATCCTAATGACTTCTACGAGCCGCTGTTCTCCCTCCTGCACGATGGAGTTGATGAGTGAACTGTCTCGACAAATGTTGGATGGATTGCTGTTAAATCTGGTGCAGAGACATTCACGGTCCCCTCAGGGCAACCATGTGACAGTCTCCCGGCTTTTGGTCCAGCCACGACCGCTGATCAATATTTTTCATACCGCCGACTACGTGCTTGCGAGACGAATTGGTTTTAGCTGGTTCGGTTTAGCATCAGTGATGATGAAAATGTGAGCATGCTGGTACATGATTAAAATTCTGGCTGCTAAACGTCGTGTTCGCGTGGCCATTTTGAGCATGTAGGCCTGCTGATGTTGGTGTTCCACCCGGCTGTAGAACCAGAATCAGAAATACTTTATGTACATTTATGTACTAAATGTAACCGAAGTTCAACTCTTAAACCTTTTTGAATGGTGGATGTGAGAAAATGAGCCCTTATTAATTTCAGTGGATCATCAGTTATTCAAAACTGTACACAAATATAATCGCACCTTGATGATCCTCTGACAGGGAGCTGCAAACAGCTGAACAGGACCTGACCAGACGCCCGCATATTCCGTCACGACGGTGAAGCAGAGGCGAAGCTGAAGGGCAGGAGAGTTAGGAGTAAACACGGGATGCCCCAGATTCCAGAAGTGAGACAGCAGGATCTGGCACGCGATAAAAAGCTATGACGGGATCAGCGACGTCTCCTCTTCCGGGCAGTGTCTTTAATCACGTTTGGTCTTAAACTCACACTAAGAAGCAAATATATTGTTGCAGAGCATATGGTGAATATGCTTTTGCAGCCGAGCCTTTGACCCTTGACCCTCCCCACTCAGCTACCCGTCTGGTTGTGTGGCGGCGTGCCAGAGCCACTCAGGTCGGCCCCGTGGAGGCTTCCACACCGGCATGCTTAGTGACAGCGGCTGTCCTGTCACATAGCTGCTGTCACACTGTTTTGGCACCACATGTGAGATCTTTTGTATAACTCAAAGGTTGTGAATGTAATTTTTTAAAAGAAAATCCTTTCCTCCAGTCTTGCCTTTACAGCATCATGAGACCGGGATGATGGATTCATTTGTGACCATTATGGGAACAAAACCGAGGGGATGGAGGCGGCAGACAGACTGCGCTGCTATACAGGTGCGAATGCTGCCACACGCCTTTAATAGAGACCTTTGGGATTAGTGGGCTTTTTATGCCACACGTCACGTGAAGGGCTCAGGGATGTCTTTATGCTTTCTTTGTGCTATAAATGAATTTGACAGGAAAGACTCTCCGGAGTCGAAGCTTCACTTCTTTTTCTGCAACGCCAGTGTGTCGGTGTCTAAACCCGTGTGCATCAGCTCGGCGACATGTTGCATGGAGAGCGGGGCTGAGGTGACCCCGAGAAAAGAAAGACAACAAGTGACAAGGCCAGTCACAAAGACCTAAAATCTGGGGTGAGCCTGTCACGCGAGACGTTTTTGGGCTGTCCATATGGGGAATGTCGGGGGATGTTGGGTGTGACGCAGGAGCCGCCGATGGATGAGTGCTAAATGTCCCCGACAGCACCGAGAGGTTCGCGATTCACCGTGGCGGCTGGCTTTGTTTGGGCGCGGCGTTGCCAACGCAACCTGCAAGCGCTCCCGGCGCTGAGAGCTATTTTTCAAGAGTTTTACCTCTTTGAAGTAACCAGGAAATGATTCTTTCTGCCAGAGTTGCTCAGTTCATCCGCCATGTTCAGCTTTATGTGTGACGGAAGGCATCCAGCTCCCGCTTTCCGCTCTCACATCCACTCCTCAAAGGAAACAGTGAGGATGAGACTATCAGGTGGATGGGGAAAACAAAGAAAAGGGGAGATTTTTGATAGCAAAATCCACTCTGCGTTGACAGAGTTGTTGTCAGACAGGTGGAAAGTTCACCTGTGAAGCTCAAATCCTCTGTGGTGGTCGCCGAGAACTAGACACTAACACCTGTAGGAAAGCCTTTAAGACACTAGATTGTTTGAGGATTTTTTTTTTTTTTTAACTTCACTTAGCCCTTGCAGGTCACTGAGTTTCAGACACCTCGGCTTACGCGTCGATGTTCTTCTCTGCTCAGAAAAAAATAATTTCCCTCGGGAGCCGCTAGGTGTCCCGCAGATGCCTTGATGGAGTTTTTTTTTTGTGTGTGTGACACCTCGCTAGATGTCTTAACGTTGTTCAATATCATACGGCATAATCTACCAGGCGTATGATGATGTATGGCAGGTGTGCGTTTGCTCCCTGGAGGTCCCACAGATGGTCAGAGAGGTGGAGGGTTTGCTGGTACAGCGGAGAAGTGGAGGAGGGCGCGCTGGCAGGCGGCTGAGGGGACGCAAGCGGAGAGTACAGAACGTCCCGGCTGGCTGGCTGGACTATTATCTGCCAGTTTCAAGTTTGTGAATGCGGCCTTTTTCAGTTGTCCTGAGATAATGCGGGTTCTCGTGCATCAGAGCAAATAAAAGCAACTGAGCCAACCTGACCCGCCGAAGCTGTTTAGACTAATGAAGCAAAAAAAAAAAAAAAAGACAGTATCATCACCTCATCCTGCAAACTCAACATTATTAAGTAGTTCCGTCAGGATCTTGTTCACGGTCGCCCGTGTCACTCAGCGTCTGTGCGCATTTCTGAGCGACCTCCCCGTCACCTTCAGGTATCAGGTGTCCTGACCTGGAGGCGGGTGCCAGAGTCCCCGCTGAGGACCAGCGCCGAGGAGGGAGGCTCAGTCGGCTGCCCTGCCTGAACCCACCTGAGCGGGCAGTTTGCTAAGTTGCTCCAGCCAAGGGAGGGCAAGCGTGGAGCCGCAGAAGCTGCCCAGGCACCAGCCAGCGTCAGCGGAAACGCCGCTGGACTCCTCACTCAGGCCGCCAAGGCGCACACTAAACCCTCCCTTTGTGGCGGCCAGGAACCGTCTGAGTTAAAGCGCGACTCGGGTAATCAGTTTGACCTGTTTGTTCCCAGGACAGGAAAAATAAATAAAATAAATAAAAGCAAGGTGAAGGAGATGGGACCCCTTCAAACAGGTCCACTTTTAACCCTGACGCAGACACAAGCAGTACTCAAAAGTTTTTGTGTTGGAAGTTACATTTACTGCAGGTCATGAGAGCTTCACACCCATCCGGCCCTCCCTCCCAGGGCAGTGACTATTCCTCAGTCCAGAGCTGCAGCCCTCTGCTGTCACCCACTGTCCAGCCCAATCATCACTCACCCCCCCTCCACCCCCTCACACCCCCTCATGCCCTCCACTGCTTAGAGCAGCCCTGCTCGGGAGGAAGCGGTGCAGAGGCGGCGCTGCTGCTGCTGCTGCTGCTGCTGCTGCTGCAGCGCCACAGTGATGCCAGCGGTGACAGATCCGGAGTATGACGCCCTCATTATCGGCCAGCCTCAGCACAGTCAACAGATCCTGGTTGCGTGCGCGTGTGTGTGTGTGTGTGTGTGTGTGTGTGTGTGTGTGCGTGTGTGGGCCTGTGTATGTGAGACTCTGCCCACCAACGCAAACGATGCGCTCAACCCAGATGGGCTTCACAGGAGGAGGAGGAACAGTGGCGGAACCAGGCTCTCACACACGCAGGGAGCGCCAAAGAGCAAAACACTTAACACACTGTAGGCACAAATTTGCTGCTGTTTTAGGTTGCTCACCACATGTGTCATTTTGGTATAATCACACATACAGTCGCATCATTGCAGTCTCGCCGTGTGCAGCCACTCGCATTTTTCATCCGCGCTGATGACGTCTCATGCAGGTTTATCATTAATTGTGCGGGATTTCTGCTGAAAATAATGCACACTTTGCAAAGACAACAGAGACCTTGGACAGAAATCAAAGGGTCGGTGAAAGACGATTTGCACTTTCTTTCCGGAAAACTTTGTTCTCACAAACAGAGGCAGGTGCATTCATTTCACCCGGTGAGATCCGAGATGTCAGCAGGGAAGAGACCAGCAGCGGAGTCCAGGAGCATCCCGCTGCAGCATCCTGCTGGACGATCCGGGTGAGTGGAGCCCACTGCAGCCTGCATGCTCAGTTCCGATGGATCCCACTGGGGGGCAGCGGTGCTCTTCTTGAGGCACAGGAGGCGCCTTCAGTTGGGGGATGGGCTGAGGAGGAGTGTGGGAAGGTGTTGTCTTTTCCGAGAAACTTGTTTATGAAAAGGAAAGACAGGCAGTGAATGATGGTGCTTCTTAATTTGAAAAGGGGACTTTTGTGCCGCCTCAAGTCATGACAGCCTCTCCACTGTTTTTTTTGTTTTTTTTTGGCTGTAAGATAAAGACTCTCCATCCATAAGTAAAACAGAAATTAATCACAGTGACATGTTTGCCTCTCAGATGCTAATCTAATCAAAGTTGATAAAACGCCGACGCTGAATAATTTGTCATTCATGGTTAATCCAAATAAAGGAAACTGCACCGTCTGACGATGTCGCCACTGTTCCCAACATCATCTGACTCTTCCTTGCTGATGAGCCGGATGTAAGTCAGGGAGAGCGGGAGATGATGCCGTCTGCGGGCTGCATATTCAGCCGCCACAGCGGCTCAGTGAGGGACCTTCAAAAGCAAATCTCTGAAGCCAGGCAAGAATACAGATTAGGTCTGAGCCCCCTCACCCTCCCACCAGACTACAAGTTCAGGTACTGCTGCACCATTCGCAACCTGATTTACTGTAGAAACTGAATCAGTGCGGCAGTTCGCTCTCGTTACTGAAGCTTTGGTTTGGGGTGAATTGAAAAGGAATAAGATTGTCAACGATCACGGTGGATTCCGTAACCGCAAACAAAGCCCCGGTTGATTGTTTCAGCGGAGATAAATACTGATTTACTTTTTGATTATGTCTTCTGTCGTAAGGTGGTGGGAGTTTGTGTGTGTGTGTGTGGTTAGAGTGGAGGCAGCCGGGGTGGAGTGGGGGGTTACTGGGAACAGAAAAGGCCAATTACATTCCACTGGAGCAGTATTTCGCGTTAAATTCCAGCCGAGTCGTTATTATGAGAGAGTTGTGAAACTGAAAGGTGACTGTGGAGCTCAGAGTCCCTCTATTAAACGTTGATGTCATCCCGCCCTGTCTTGTGTCTTCTTCCTATTCAGAGAATCAAGTTCCTGGCATGTCACACAAGTGACAGAGATTTTTGTTCAATGATAGCAAAAAAAAAAAAGAAAAGAAAAGAAACAAAAAGTTAAAAAAAAAAGACGGCTGTGCTTCCTCATGTCTGCGTTGTGACTGGATGTGCCACAGTGGCAATATCACATCTGCACTAGTCAGCCTCTATTTAAATAAAGTCTCTGAAGTGCCAGAACTGCGGGTTGATGTGCAAACGGCTGTCGTGATGGGCAATACGGCTAATTCCATTTCCAATCTGACGCTAACGTGATACTGCAGCAGCTCAAATTGTGCCTGCTAACAGCCAAACCGGCAGGCTGCTCTTGGTGGCCTCGGCCAGGTACGCTTTCACACGCAGTCCCATTTCACAAGCTGCAGTTTAATCATTTGATATATTGAGCTGATGCGCACACGGCGCGCTGCTCGCGCGTGACTTTGAGAGCTGAAAGGAGAAGTATTTCACATCAGTGGGGTATTATATTTAGACTAGATCCTGGTGATATCATGGTCAGCTTGCACTGTGTCCCCCTGTCGACGATAAGCTGCGCCTTTGCCTCGAATTATTGACTTTAAACAAAGATGATCTTTTCAGATGAACCAGCCCCGGGAGAGAGACTCGGCGTCTATTCATCCGGACGTATCAATCAGTAAACCGTGGAGGTGAACGTCCGCGATAAATCTGTAACTTTGGTTTGAGATGGGAGATACTTTTCAACTTTTGACGATAACCAGAGCAGTGGGCAGATCTGCCGTCAGAGACAAACAGCGGCTGTCTCTGATTCACTGGCTTCTCATCTTGTGTGAATATGAATGTAAACATCTGTGACAATCTCTCAGTGTGAATATCAATAAAAACCAATATCAACATTTAACTGTTGAGACCCCCCCCCCAACCCCCTCCACCCCATTTGTATCTCATAACAGCCACTCGCTGCTTCCTCTTATCTGCTGTGAAAAATGACCGATTGATCAAGCTGGCCACAAACCGAGAGCGTCATGAAAGTGCCAGCAATAAATCTCGCGCTTGCAGATTTACTTCCTCAACGGTGCTCGGGCGATGGCTCACGCCCTATCAGCTGGCTTCCGCTCGTATCTTTAGTTTTCTTTGTCATGCCAGTGGTTTTATTATTAGCATTGATGATGTGTGGGGAAAAACAAAACAAAAAAACAAAAAAATAAATGTGTGTGTCTCTGTGGAAAATCTTCAACTGGAGAAGTCTTTAAGCAACCGGGTAGAAGTGAGTTTACGCCCTGACATCTTAACCCACATGCCAGACTAAGTTACAGTTACACTCCTTTTTTTTTCCAAAAAAAAAAAAGTTGGCTTTAATTGAATGGCCTGTGTAGGTGTGGGGTGGGTGTGTGTGCGTGCGTGTGAGTCAGAGCTCTCGGGGGCCCCCTGGTGGACTGTTTGTGGAAACAAAACGGAAGCCCGGTGCGCGTGTGTTAGTGTGTGTGTGTATCGCAGGCAGCCTGTGCGTCTCCAGTGAGAGATTTGTTTGATTGCGGCAGGACGCGGTGGAGGGGAGAGAGTTGCTTGGTCTCAGAGCGAAGAAAATGCCGCTGTTTTTCTAAGCGAGGACTTTTCGCGGAGCGGCCGGCCTGCGGCGGGATGTTTTTGCTCCCCGCTGCGCTGACTTACGAGGGTTGACAAACAGGAGCGGAGCGATGATGAACTCAGGTAAGCGCGTCGGTGGCTTCACCGCGTCGGTGGCTTCTCCGCGTTTACCCGCTGCCCGTCTCATCGTGGCACAATTTATCGTGTGTAATAATAAAAAAAGAAAAAAGAAAAAAAAAAGTTAATTCTGAGCCCTTTTCAAAGGGAGGCTACTAAATGGTCAGTCACCCCCCCCCCCCCCCCCATATCCAGGTATGTCGTGGCTGATCGGACGCAGACGCTCCAAATTCAAATTAGATTGTTCTTTTTATTTCTATACTTGTGTTACTCTTTTTTTTTTTTTAGCATATTGTCAAAGTGTGGTTTATTGGAGATGGATTTGTGCGTGGGGGCTAGGGGAATTCTGCTTGGAAAAAAAACATAGTCCTGGTCAGTAAAAGTGTGCATGTTGACACTTACAGTTTTAGGACACTAGCTGATCCAGACGCACCACCCTGCCTGGCCTTTTATGCTGTTTCTACCCCATTTCTTTTTCAATCCTCCATTCCTCCCCTCATCTCCCATCTGCTCCCCCCTCCTCCTCTGCCTGCTGACACGAGCCGGAATTGACTGTGCTGCTGTGTGGAATGGCAAACAAAAGCCATGTGATATTTGACCCCCCCAACTAAACCCCCCCCCCCACCTCCTCTCCAACTGGGGACGTGGTTTTAAGTGCTTTGTGGCACTAAGCTGTCACTAGGTTAGGATCAGAGTCGCGGAGCAGATTTTAAGAGCTAAAGAGAGTAAACTGCCATTAGGGCGACATCTGTCACACATCCGATGGTATATGCAACTGTGGCAAGGCAGAACATTTCATGGTGTCAAATAATATTTAAGTTTTTTTTAAGTTTTTTTTTTTTTTTTTTTTGCTTCTCCACAGGTATGCACAAGCCGCCTCTGGCCCCCAAACCAAAGATACTCCAGCCGCAGACGCCAGTGTTTTCTCCCTCAACCCCCAGAAGAGATGCTGTCTTGCACCCATCCCCTGGCACACAAAGGAGGATTAAACCAGTGCTGGCCCCCAAGCCCAGCCTCTCCAAACTCCCCACCACAGTGGAATCCAAAGCCATGGTTCCGAGGAGCCTTCACCCACCATCTGTAACAGAAAGCCCCCGGATCGTAGGGCTCCTCAACACCCACAATGGAATACATCAAGACAGCAAAAAGCCGAACTGGGACTATATTATTCCTATTTGTCTGTGTACCCAGGAAAATTGTCAGTGTTTGAGGAAGACATTGGCGAGCATAGAGAAAACTGACGTGAAAACGTCGCACAAGGGGAGAGCTGAGGAGAACAGGAAGGCCTCCCCGAGATCTCGGGGTGTCCTGGAAAACGGCGCAGAGACGAAGGATGTGAAGTGCCAAGTGATGGACACCGCCCCCCCCGCTGCCCACCTGACAAACCATAAACCTCCCCAAGAGATGGATACTTTAGACAAAAATCTCAACGCAGGCACAGTTATGGCAGTTCCTCATATGACAGTCCGTCCATCTCTCCCCCCGAGAACATGGAGCGACGAGGCAAACGGCAACCTATCGCCTCTGAGTGCACCTGGGCGAGGGCCAGAGGAAGACGCTGATGGCTCAGAGCAAACCAAGCCTAGACCAGTCCCAGCAGCCCCGAGGAGGCCCCTCCCTGTCCCTATACCACGGAAACCCCAAAAGGCCGCGCTGGCCCGTCAGGAAAAGGTGGAGGAGAAGAGGGAGGAGATCTCCATCCAGGATGGGAGGGAAATGACCGTCAAAGAGTTGAAGGTGTCACCGGAGGGGAAGGGCAGCACATCCTCGTCTGTCAGTGTAACTGTTGCTGAAAAGACAGAGCCACCATATCTGCCTGCAAGTAGAGCCTACCGCCCGCCAGCGCCTCCGCCCAGGAAAAAGCCATATCTCTCTGCACCTGAGAAAGCACCGGCGTCTGCTCCCTCAGCAGTTCCAAAGGATGTGGAGGAAGAAGACCTGGGCTGGGACACCAGCATCTACGAGATGGAGATATCGGTTGACGAGGAGGATGAAGAGGTGGAGGAGGAAGGAAGGAATGATCACCAGACAGATGGTCCTCCCTCCAGCAGCTTTCTCAGTCAGCCAGAGATCAGCCTGTCCTCGGCGGCAGCAGAGGATGAGGTGGTTAAAGTAGCTCCGAAGAAGCCTCAGAGACACAGTAGCCCGATGGCATGGATGCAGAGGACGGAATCTTCTGAGAAGGAGGAGGAGGGGAAATTGGGAGATGGCGAGAAAACAGAGGCTCCCTCTGTGAGAGATAGTGTTTTTGATGAGAGGGTCATGAGGGCGCTGCCTTTGCCACCTGATGAGAAGATGTGTGTTCTCAGTGGGACCACCAAGTTTGCCCGTTCCACCCTGGGCAAACAGAGACCCAAGTCCTTCTCCACCGCCGACCTAAATCGCTCCGATGGACAGAAAAGGAACTCCTTCCGGAAGCTGCTCGATCTGAAGCTCTCGGTGAAGATGCTGCCCAAGCTGATAACGAAAGGAGTCCAGGCCCCGGGCCTCAACGCCAACGACACCGAGCAGTGGGCGGACAGCGTTCAGGTGAGACCCCACAGCCGCCACGATCGGCTCAGCGCCGAGCAGAGCTGCTCCTGCCCTCTGATTGGAGTGGAGCAAAGCGTCGACGGAGACGAGTTCCCCCTCGCGTTCGAAGAGGCTGAAGACTATGAGAACGTCCCCTTTTATGAGGAGATACCGGATTACATGAATCTGCATGTGGGGAGCGCGGCGACATCGGCGTGGGCCTCCAAGCCCGCAGCCTGGCAGAGTGTCGTGTATAACGACGAGGGCATCTACGAGGAGCAGGAGCCATACATGTCCCTGGAGAAGACCAGCGGACCGCAGCAAAGAGAAAACAGTGACTACGACAGGTAGATGATGGTGACTTCTTTTCCGTCTCCGTCCCCGTCCGACTCTCTTGTTTTTTTGTGGCGCGTGAAATGATCTTACCAATAAAAGCTGCATCATGTAGGTGGTTTCCCATAATTCACCCGTCAAGGCCCAGCTGATAAGAGGGAGCCACTCCGGGTGATTTCTAAATGGAGGAGATCAAAGAGCAGATGCCGCCGTTTCTTCTTCCAGATTCCTGTTAGGGGAGTTTGACGGCGTGCTGGCACGTGTGGCCTCACAGCCTCTCAGGTGTTAATGGATCAGGGGTTGACCCAATTTTTTTTTTTTTTCCGCTCGGCATTTTTAAATGTACATTTCACGATGACATATCATTAAGAGAGGCGGCGCCCAGCGAGAGTGTACACGGCGTCTCACTTGGTGTCTCCCACCGACACGCCGCGTCACAGCGCCACGGTTTCTTATCCGAGGCCCGAGCCAGCACGTGCTTAAATAGTCAGTTTACCCGCAATCACAAACATAATGTATAACTTGCCTCTCCTGGCATCGTGCCATACAGAGCCTGGCTCCGAGATATCACTCGCTGTGACTTCTTCTTGTACTGTTCAATCTTTAAATGTGACTGGGGTTTGATTTGCGCAGGCCAAAACTTTAGACGAGTGAAAATCTGGAAATCATACCGTCTATGCGTAAGTCATGTTCGGGTAAATCGGATTAAAACATGAAGCTCCCAGCAGTTTAAAATTTGGGAGCACTTTCTAGCAAAGATTTAGTATGACGTGAAATGAGGATTAAAGCAGCTGATCATGAACGCACACTTTTCTATGCTCAAAACCCATAAACTAAAATGTACGTATGGCTTAATAGAGTCATCATTTTGGTGACACTTTAAAAGTTTGGTTTGGACTGCCAGTTTGGTCCCTGATTAGATGTGTGTGTATATGCCTCGCCGTGATGATCCTTTTATGCAAATGATCTATACGCTGGGGCATGAAGGGTTATCAGGAGTCAGTTGGCGGCGACGGGACAGGGTTACACACTAAAACTGTTCAGGCGTAGCTTAGTGTTTTTCCCCAATCACATGTTGAGCAGCACGTAAAACACCAGGCACAGTCAACCACGACAGCTATAGTAAGAAAAAAAAAATGAAAAAAAATGCCATTGTACGTAAGACCCACAGACTCCAGCTTTTGGGTTTGGTGCTTAGCCTTTCTGTCTCCATAGTTTTGTTCGGGTGGGGGAGGGGGTTGTTTGGGAGTTGTGGCATTTTAGATATGCAGTTACTCCTCAGTGCTGTTTGAGTTCATCCATGCACGCGCCGCGCTCTTAAAGCCGCAAGGTAAAATCTACCAAAAATGTGTCCTGCTTTTTATTCTGCTCCCACTGGATAATGTTTTTTTTTTTTTTTTTACCAAACCACTTCTCAGTGATCTGAGGCAGGCAGATGGATTAAAGCTGGCGCTGTGTGACCGCGCTGATGATTATCATTCATTGTTTATTCCGGGCCGCGTCAAGCGCCCTCCTGCCTGCTTCATTTCATCGCAGCAGGAAATGTTCGGATGCGACCGCACGAGAACGCATACCAGTCCAGACCATGTGGTGACGGTGTTTGCCGTTTGCCATGTTTGCCATGTTTTCATTCCAAGCTTTATCTCTTTCCTCTTTCCTATAAATAGCATCTTTACTTTTACTGTACATTTCCCGCTTATCACGTGCATTATTTTGCTCATAATTTGTCAGATGAACAATGTTGAGTGCAGTTTATCCATACGTTGACACCTATGTCAGTTGACAGTTGATTTCCCTCCATTTTAGTAAAAGCTCTTTCGATGAGGAGGTGGCACCTCTGGACGACGGTCCCTCGGACGATGAGCTCACGACCCGCAGCTCGGACGAAGACGAGGATATTAGCTCCGTCTCCAGTAAAGGAGACCCTGAGCAGCCAGAGGTGCGTGCTGAGGGGCGGACTGCTAGATTCAAGGCTTGATGTCCTGAGAAATATTATCTGGAATCGTCTCACTGGGTTTGCTCTTTTCAAGGTCTGAGGGATGATGGTTTTGTCGTGGTCCGGCGCAGGCACCATTACTCTTCGTTTTTGACGCTTTCTTCTCTCATTTTGGCGTATCTCAATCTGGAAATTCCAAATTCTACATGATGATTATTAGCATGCATAGCTTGCATGTGCTGTGAGGGGTCTCTGATCTGAGCCTTGTCTTGAGCTGAACATGTGAACTACCTCTGTTGTAATTGGATTGCAATTTATTAATTTTTTTTTATGCATTTGTGTTAGGCGCAGAATGGAGCGAAGAAGAGCAAGATTCATCACATCGCTACAGAAATCATGAGCTCTGAGAGAGTGTAAGAGTCTTTTTTTTTCATATTGCACAGATTTACTGAAAATATAAAACTGAAAATTTTATATTAGATTTCCACTTTCAGCCTAGTGTATGAGAGACGATTTCTTCTGTGGCGTTCACAGCTTTGGGAATTTACCTAAAATGTGCCAGTTTTTTTCTTTTTTCTTTTTCTTTCTTTGGCGGAAAAATGCAAACTCAGGGCGAGATCTGCTTATGATCTGAACGGCATTGTTTGTGGAGAGACATGGTTGGGTTATGTCCTAATGTTTTTGTTATTCTTCCATTTTCAGGTTTGTTGATGTTCTGAAATTGCTTCATGTCGTAAGTAACCCTCGCACATCACCCATTTAGTGTCGCATTAGTTTCCCAAAACAACAAGCTCCGTGCCTGCAGTGCCATTTTTTGTGTGGGTTTTTTTTATTATTTATTTATTTTTTATCTTGTGCTCATCTACTGCGCGAGCCCACATTCTCCATGTGTGTTTGATTAGCCAAGCAGCGAGGGCACACCCCTTACAGGATAAGACCGTGCGTAGACCCGACTCCCCTCAGTCTTGACCACATGGCTCACATTCCTCCTGGTCTCCTGCTTTTACTGGGAACGCGATCTGACAGTAACATGCCGCTCAGGCTCTCACTGATGAATTGGGGGCGTCATGTTTTTGAGGAATCTGCAATGGATCCGTAATCTGCAATGGATTAAAACCGCAGCGTGAAGATGAGGTTCCCACCTCACACGAACATCAGAAAAACGCGTTGTGGCTGTGTGAGCATTGTATCAAGAAGTAGAGTATCAGAAGCCCAGATGTTTACAACCGGCTCGCGCTTTTAACCATTTCTCTGTTTTTGCTAAGATAGAAAAAAATGATAGAAAAAAAATGAATCTTATGATCTTCTTGGCTCCCTCAGATGAGAAACTGAGATAGTTCTTAATCTTACCGGGAATTCAAACTCAACTGCAGAGGAATCACGGTGATGACTTGTGCGGGTATGAAAGGCAATTATACCTTTGAGAGCCAGATAAAAGTCATTTAAGATTCTCCAAAAGGCGTTACTTGGGCACACCTCTCCCTCTAAATGCTACTCGCATCGGCTTGGCAACATCAACATGGTCAGACTTGAATAACTGACATTCCGGCAGGCATGTGTTCCATGTTTGCCACCATAAATGAGGCCGATGGGCATGTCATTAGTGATTCACGGGTAAAAGTACTTTTGATTTTGCTCTGGATGAAACGTCAAGGAGGCCTTGTTAAAATTACGTCAATCGTCAAGACTCATTGCCTGATATCGGGCACAACTGTCAACTCGTTGAACTGTGTTTTCACCTGGCTTTCACTCTTGTTGCCACCAGATGGGGGATATGATTTTCTCTAACCCGTCACTAGAGACCAACACATCCACTGGAATATAGCCACTCGTTTTTAGTCACCAGTGATGTCTCGCCATTCTTATCAATGCCTGAAGACAAATAAGTAGCTGTTTTCTGGTGTCAAAATAATTGGTAATTTACACTGATTTAGAACGTCCTCGATAGCAGTGTCCATGTTGTTGATAGTGGTCGCCATTGTTGTTATGCTGCCTTTGTTCAGGATGACAATGGCTTTCGTCCTGCCCACGGCAATGATCAGCTAATTAGATTGATGACTCTCTGTACCGAAACTGCCGTGTCACGTCACGACGTTTGATGAGTCACTCGGCTCGGTGGAGTGGACGGATTTTAACTTCGTCCTTAACGTCTGCACGCTGGTGGAGCGGGATGAGAAGTTGCAGGACCACCGAGGTGGAAACGGATTTTATCCTCTGGGGGATCCCGAACGTCGCCACAAAGTTTCCGTGACAATCCGTCCATTAGTAGTCGTTATTTCAATCGGGGCCAAATGTTTTGTAACAGCTGACTAGCGAATGGTGCTGGGAGTCTTTAAGCAGCTCCGCTCGTGTGGCCAAAAATAGAGCTGCAACTGCGAACCAACTCGACCGCAATGACGGGACAATTAAAATGTTAAAAGTCAAGATGTTTGTCATCATAAGTTACACTAAAATTAGGGAAGTATAAAGAGGAACAGGGGTCACAACTCGAACGTAACTAATAGGGATATGATGTCATATACAAACTGTGTTTCCTGTTGGTCTATCTCAAAATGAAAGTGCTTTATTTGGAACATTAAGGTCTATTGAACTGAATTGAATTACTTCATGTTGAAGTGATATTTTTTTCCCTGTAATTTCTTTTTCTATACCACTCTGTTTTCATAAATAGATGAGTACAGTCATATGAGCAGATGTGTGGAAAGACCAATGCAGCAGAATTTGTCTGTAGTAGGACTGAGTCATTAGCAATGACTCCTCGCCGCAGAACGCAGACAGGAAGTGTTTGTCTCCGTGGGCCGAAGATGAATCCAGTTCTGTAATGAAGAGCAGCAAACACCGAATTCAAAAGGCTGTTATTGTTCATTCTCCATCTCCGCCTGGCCTTTTTTTTCCCCCCGTTGGCCCGATGATGATAACGCAGTTTACTGTTTGAGCCATATCAATGCTTGTGCTGCGCTCTGCGTAATGTAGCTGAAAGATGATAAAGGCTTTGGGTTTTTTTTTTTTATATCTATCAGAGGAGCTTTCACTGCGCTTTTGCAGAGCGCAAAAAAAAAAAAATCCTTTTTCACTTTAAGCAAAGACATGAAAATCAGACAAGCTTCCACTTAACTCTTACCAAAACGCATTTACTCCAGATGCAGTCGTGCCTGCAGTGCTCTCCAGTTCTTATCTCATGAGACATCTAGCTGTATTTATTTTTTCTAATTTCCCTGCCAGACTCTTTCCGCATGAGCCGTCGCCTTTACTGTCAGCTGTTACAGCAAAAGACACATGTCAACCATAAGAGCTCTCTACCAGGGGCTCTCTGTGTAAGCAGTTTTATGTGCCTTGTGTTCCCATAAACCTCAAAAAAAGCCCCACATCATCAGAAAGAGAAGCAGAAACGGCAATGTCAGGGTCTCCTGCTCACCTCTTTATGCCTCGGCGCCGGCAATAGCCGAGGCTGGAGTCATTGTGCTCTCGGGGTGTCCATATGGCCCGTTCTTGTGAAGGCGACATCCCACGAATGGCTGTCGCGAAATATTCCAGATTTGGCTCAAATGGCAGCTTGGATCGATTTGAACTGATTAGATTTTGGTGGCCGAAAGACAAAAAGGTCACGGCCACTGGTTCTCACAAAACACATTTTTGGCCTTAATGCTCACTGTTATTCGCTTGTTAGAACAAAGTGCCACACAAATGTCTAAAAGATAAAATGATATGACATTATGACATTTGTATATAAAAAGGTCAAAGGTTAACTTTTACCGGACCTGTGTTATTCTCCTGAATGTGACATCTCAGAAACGAATGGTGGAAATTTCTTTAGATTCGGCACAGATGTCAAGTCAGGCTCAAACTGATGAACTGTTTAGATTTTGAAGGTCAGGGGGTCACTTGTCATGGTCATCACAAAGCGTGTGTTTGGGCACAAGTCATACAGTGCTGGTGGCATTTTAGACAAATGGCTGATGGGACAAAATGATGAAGCGATGACGTTTTTCTTCTCTTAATAAACGTAATATAATTCTTTCTTAGTCCACCACATACTGTACATGATGAACAGGGATGGATGTAAACTGCAACTTCATAGGTACAACTAAAGGTACAACTAACACTGGTTATTCGTTATTAATGGTACTCTAGAGGTTAAATAAGTCCTCACTGGGATTATGTGACTGTCATGCTTCCTTATTAGCGTTCTCTATCTTTTTATATTTTATATATTTGATCTTGGAACATAAAGAATTAGTTGTATTACTTTGATTTTATTTAGACTATTTTACACTGCAGGGCACTTCAGATCCTATTTCTTGGACATTGCAAGATTGAATATCGGAACTATGATGCAATAGTTTGCAATCGGGCGGTACTACTTTATATAATAGAAAGAAAAGCAGTTTAGAAAACACTATCTTTGGCAAACGCTGTGATTTTTCGGTCGATCAGCCTTGCCAGTCTCACTCTGACCAGTCGGACTGTCTGCACTGCAGGACTTCCGGGACGCGGTATCCAAAGCATCCCGCCACAGTGGGAAGCCCGTGATTGAGGATCGCCTGCTCAACCAGATCCTCTACTACCTCCCGCAGCTCTACGAACTCAACCAAGACCTGCTCCGGGAGCTGCAGCTCCGAGTGGCCAAATGGTGACAAGAAAAACCAAGTGTTCCTACGTGTTTGTATTGATTAGCACATCTTCTCTGTGGCCCCGTCCTCATACTTTTGGTTTTCGGCCAAGCCCAGTTGTTATTTAACAGAAGTCCTAACGCTTCTGTACAATGTTTTAGAGAAAAGCGTGCTTCCAATACTGTGCCAACAGTTTTGACAAGAGAGGCCTTGTACATACACACAAAGTTAAACAGTTTTCTGACTGGCTTTTGCAGGGAGCCCTGACCTCAACCCCTTCCAATGAAATGGACCAGTCAACTGAACTTATCACTGCCATCATTGCCTGAAATCACAAGCGCTTCGTTGTGAGAGTGGGAGAAAATCGCTGCAGCTAGATTCCAAACCAGAAAGGCTTCCTGGAAGAGTGTGGGCTTGTAGGGAAGCTTATTAAAGTGGCCACAGACATGATTTTTGCATTAACTCACCATTATGAAATACATGTTTCTGGCTAGTTCTGGTTACCATGTCGCTACTGGTTCATTTACCAGTTAGCGGTAGCGGTATGTCTAGTTAGCGATAGCACTGTGTTCAGTAGCATGCCATGACTTCACCTTTCTTGACACTGTGCTAGAAAACACAGATGGCTTGTAGTAAAAGCAAGACTTGTTTGGAACCTCTCCAAATGCAGGTGTGTCGTGATTCTAATTCTCATACATTGTGCAATCGACATTTACTGCGCAACATTTATCAGATAGGTTTAAGCATAAACTAGCCTCCTTAATGCCCTTGTTTTTTTTGCGGTTAGGTGTTTAATAGTCACAGGTTAAGTGTTTTGGTGTCCACATACATTTGGCCCCACTAATCTTTGCATGTCCTCCAAAAACCAAAGATACTATATGCCTCCTGAAGGAGGGGATGCCGATTCTGGTCTATTTCAATCCAATTTATTTTGTCGACAGGGATGAGAATGCCCAGCTAGCAGACATCTTCCTCAAGAAAGGACCCTACCTGAAGATGTACTCAACATACATCCGGGAGTTTGACAAGAATGTGGCTCTACTGGAAGAGCAGAGTAAGAAGAACCCGGGATTCAGCGCAGTAGTGCGAGAATTTGAGGTAACGGGGCTTGCCCAACTGGTTTTCTAATGTCTGCGGGGTGTGTCTTTGGATCACTGAGCTGTCATTGTTTATACAGCTGAGTGCGTGTGGGTTTGCCTCTCAAAATTTCATTTACTCTTGTGATGTGTGTAATTCTTTGTCCCAGGCCAGTCCACGCTGTGCCAACCTGGCCCTGAAGCATTACCTGCTAAAACCTGTTCAGAGGATACCTCAGTATCAGCTGCTGCTCACAGGTACGTCTGAAGGAGAGTCTTATTCACAACAATAAATTCAGGCACTCAATATTTTCATTATCAACTAAAAGAGCCTTTAAAAGGTCATTATTACATGAAAAGGTCCTTATCCAGGCTTGAAGCTGCGATGGCTCCTTAGAGGCATTATGCTGCCCCCTGGTGTCCATGTGGCTGAAATAGCTTGGAATTCCTTCCTTTCCTGCTCAATCCTCATATAATAAGACTTTTGAGGTGCAGGCCAAATCAGATTTGGTGACATAACATGAGCTTTAACATGAGTGAGCTTAGTGTTTCTTGAGTCTAATGTATTGGGGTTGGTCATTTTGTGCTGAAATGTGAAGAATGTTTCTCACGTCACGCTTGTGTAATTGTATTATGTAAGCACCTGCTGGCCTTTTGTAAATGATTTTAATTTCGGCATATGTTCCAAGAATTTATTACATTACACACCACAGTGCACTTGTACCCCCATTCACTGTTCATTTATTTCTGGCTGAAAATGTTACCAATTGTGTTGCAGACTATTTGAAAAACCTTTCTGAAGACTCGAGCGACTACAAGGACACACAAGGTAAACCAAGAGTCACGTTGCCTTTACGTTGACATTGCAGAAAAGTCTCCCTTCATGCATGTGTCAGAAGTAACATTCATATTTTGTTCCACTCAGCTGCTCTTGGGATTGTGAAAGAAGTGGCCAATCACGCCAACGACATCATGAAACAGGGAGTAAGAGCCAATTCAGATCTGACCGCCAGGAGAATTATTTCAACATGTTGATTTTGCTCAAAATAGGTTGTTGTTGACCACATTTTTCTGTTAGGATAACTTCCAGAAGCTGATTCAGGTGCAGTGCAGTATAATCGGCCAACATGAGATAGTCCAGCCTGGAAGGGTAAGACCTTATCTATTTTTCTTAGGGTTGTTTTTATAATGACATTATCATTATTATTATTAGGGTTTTTCTATTATTAAATGAATCTTTATTTTGTTTTGATATGACAAAGGGGGTTCAAAAAATGAATATGTTCACAATCTACATATTATGGCCTTGATTTTACAGTGTTTGATTTTTGAAGGATTGACTATGACTGAAAGTATGTTTCATTTTTATTTCTTTAAAAAAATGTTTTAAATGTTTTTGAAATGCAATTCAGTCATATGTATCACCTTTCCGCCGCTTTAACATGGTTCTTTAGTTGAACACAGACAATTTAAAGTCTCTTTCAGTCAGAAAACGGGCATCAGGCCAGTAAATCTCAAAGGGCTGTGATATGTAGAGAGCGTACTGCACCTCACCGCGCACCATTTAATACTGCTTAAGACACAAATGAAAATGTTCGGCTCTGCTCCAAAATTTACTGGGTTCTTCGGTGACCCGTGCTTCACCTCCACACCTGTTTTTTTGTTTTGTTTTTTTCCTTCCTGCAAACAGCTTTAAAAACAAACTTGACATATGCATAAACTCCATGGCGGATTTAATTAGATGAGTGGGAAAAAAATGAAACTGTGATAAATATAATTAAATGTTATAACTTTTTTTTTTTTCCCCAGATCTTCCTGAAAGAGGGCGTCCTCAAGAAGCTGTCAAGGAAAGTCATGCAGCCCAGAATGTTCTTCCTGGTACAGCACACTCTAACCTCTTCCTTCATTTCAAGCTTTTGAGACGCGGTTATGGCAACCTTGTCATTGACTGCGTCATCTGCACCGCTGAGTTATTATATCCCCACCTGCAATCACTCCAAAATTATTCTGTGGGGGCTTTTATTTGAGATATTTTTTTTAAAAAAGCAAGCAAATATGGCTTTTCGTTTTTAGCTGAATGTTTGTTTTCTAACCACCGCCTTATATGGTCATCCTTCCTCGTTTTCGAGAGCAGCTGAACCTTTCATGACCTAAATTGTGTAATCGCCTGTATCAAAGTATTATGGTGGCAACCAAAACTTATAAAAATGTCATAATTTATTGATTTTTTTTAATGCCTTTTTTATAAATTCCCACTTTGCAAACTTAAGCATTTTTTTTAGTTACATGTATGTCACACGTGAATTGAGATAACTAAATGAAAATGATCTATCATTTCTCCTCTAGTTTAATGACACCTTGCTGTACACCACCCCCGTTCAGTCAGGCCAGTACAAATTGAACAACATGTTGTCTCTGGCTGGAATGAAGGTGAGAACTTTTTCTTCTTCTTCCGCACTTAATCCCATCCAACATGAAACGCTGTCGTCACCGCTAACCAGTTGAAAAAACAACAATCACAGGTTAGCAAACCAAGCCAAGAGGCCTATCAGAATGAGCTGAACATCGAGAGTGTGGAGCGCTCATTCATTCTCTCTGCGAGGTAAGAATCACAGACTAAAGATATCTGGGTTATTTAAGTGAATACGGTGTGCCTGCGTAGACACTCTATTTGTCTCACTACAGTTCAGCCACAGAGAGAGATGAATGGCTTGAGGCCATTTCCTCAGCGATGAGCGACTACACCAAGAAGAAGATCAGTTTTATCTCTGGCAAGACTCCAGAGGAGGTATTTAAACAACCTGAAATAGTACTGCGTGTCTCATTAAGTACAGTGTGTCTTGCTTGCAGTATACATACCTTCCTTATGATTAAAAGCGAGTGGTTTTCGTATAGCTTGAAGCAGTTGAGAGCCAAGTCTCGTGTTTTTCCTCCTGCCAGGCCGAGCTGAAGGATGCTGGTGACGGTGCTCCTCTGGGTTCCAAAGCCCCCATATGGATCCCAGACCTTCGCGCCACCATGTGCATGATCTGCACCTGTGAGTTCACGCTGACGTGGAGGCGACACCACTGCCGTGCGTGCGGGAAGGTGAGATGGCGAGAGGCTGTCGGCTCTCACCTCATTTCTGAAAACATTTGTCATCAGTATATTAAGAGTTGCGATTGAAGGATTGCTCAAAAAGGTAGAAAACAGACACAGCGGGAAGAGCCGATTGAAGAACCATGTGGCAGCAAAGCCAATTAGCAAAAAAAACGTGGTTGTAAAAACTAGATGTTTTGTCGTCCCATCAGGTGGTATGCCAGTCCTGCTCCTCCAACAAACACTGTCTTGAATACCTGAAGAACCAGTTGGCCCGAGTGTGTGACCAGTGTTTCCTTGCTCTTCAGCAGCAGAAAAGTAAGTCCACTCAGGACCACTTTAACCCCCGTTTCCACCACACAAACAGTCCCCAGGAAAAGGAACTTTTGGAGACACTAGTAAAAGAGAACCATGTTTTTGTATTTGTAGTAAGTTATATTTGGCGGTATGGTTCTGGGACCTCTCTGGTCGCCCATGTGCATGAACAGAAAGCTGAGGTCGGGGAGCCCAGCAGCAAAGACCGTTAATGTACAGACGGGAACATTTGATGAGCAAAATCAAGTTGTAAAGGGAACATACAGAGGAAGCAGGAACGATGGCCAGACCCAAGCAGATTAAATAAGGTGCCGCGAGCCACGTTTGCCACCAGATTGCATGGAAGCGGGTCAGCTGATGGCTCTGTGGGCTGGCTCGGATCAGCTGAAGCGCCGGGTCAAGGGCTGAGCGCGACTTCCATGGTCTGCCCGAACTGACTCCGCCCTCTTCCCTTTAAGATCGAGTGCTGTTATCACAACACACTTATCCTCATATTTGCTGGATGTATCCGTGGCAATACAGAATGCACACCCCTGCGTTTATCTGTTCGCCTGTCCTGAATCACCGCGTGCTGCGTTTTTGTCCACCCAGGCGAACAAGCCCTGTCGGCAGCCATGTCCCCAACCAGCAGGGCCACTTTTGGTTTCTCCAGGAGGCACAAGAGGATACCCGCCGCGCTGAAAGAGGTGACTGACGCGTCTGACCTGACCGGGATGCACAGTTGGAAACGGCAGACCGGATTAACTGATCACATGGGTTTGTTACTTGTTCAGGTGTCGGCAAGCACGCACAACTCCTCGATGAGCGGGTATCTGCAGAGGTCAAAGGGTAATAAGAAGCAGGGGAAGAGGTTGTGGTTTGTGATCAAAGACAAGGTCCTGTACACCTACGCGGCAAGCGAGGTAAAGTCTCACGCTCGCATCAATAAAAATCCCGGTGCCACCATAAAGTTGCATCAGAATCAAGCCATCTCCCTGTCTTTCCTTATGTCTCCATGCAGGATGTTGCAGCCTTAGAGAGTCAGCCCCTCTTAGGATTCATGCTGAAAGTAGATCCATCGCAGAAGTTGCAGTTCAAGCTTTACCACAAAAACACACTCTACTACATTTTTAAAGCCGACGACATACAAACGGCACAGAGGTACAGTATAAAGACGTCTGACTCTTGTTGTTTATGGTCACAACAGTAATAAAATAACTGTTAACTCTTTTTTTTCCCTTTTTAACAGGTGGATTGACTCGTTTAAAGAATCTACAGTGCTTTAATATTTTGTTGCCGGTGTGAAGTTGTTCAGCACTTCATCCTTGCCTGGAAAATTTTTACCTCAGTGCTCCCTGAATTTTGCAAAAAGCATACGGAGACACCATATTTGTTACAAAGAAATGAAATCCAAATGCAGAATTTTATTGTTTTTAGCAGATTTATTGACGCTACGTTTGACATTACTTTATGAGCACTCCTGTGTAGGTAGGAAATAAACATATGGCAACGTGAATCTTTTCTGTTAGGAGAAGATTGGTTACATCCTAAAAATTATGCAACAATCATCTATAGATTTGACTTTTATGATTTTTTTTTACTGCATTGTTATTTAATTTTCTAGTGACATTTCTAATTCACTGTATTTGTGATTGAACCCCAATTTGGATATTGTACTATCATTCAAATTCACATTTACCCACTACAGTGTGAGAGAAAACATGTCATTTTAACTTGAATCATGGAGTATGCACATTACAAATATTCTACATACAATACTAAGACTTTTTGCAACGTTGTGTCACTGATACGAGACTTATTGGTGTATCTGGGGAGTATTCACTATCTGTACTGGATCATGGCATGTTCAACATCTGTAAATATAGCAGATCACAGCTCAAAGCACAGCCTCTGTAAATATAAATGATCATGAATGAAATGTAATTACGCCAGATTTCCATTAAATCTTATTTTTTTTACACTTTAAATTCTGTGCTTCTGTAATAAATTTTGTTTGTGCCTTTTTTTAAAGACCATAAGTGGTTGCATATTGCAATGCCACAATTTGACAACGGTTCAGACATTGAACGGGGAACTAGAATTTAAAATTTCTGCGACTGAAAAGCATCTGTTCATATTTTACTTGCATTTTTATTGAAACGGTGCACTTTCTAAAAACTATAATCATGTGTACAAATGTATTGGCATAGAAATCCAAGTGCTTAGTCAACAGTGGAGAAAATCTGATTTGGCTTTTCCCCACTTCATTTCCCATTTTTACACTTGAATCTTTTTTCCTTTTTTTTTTTTAATCAGTCTTGGCTTTCCAGCGAAATACCGCAGTAAGAGTGCTATTGCTGCGGTAGCCTGCTAGGGGGCTCTGCATGGCCGCGTGGCTTCTCGCATCTCCATGTCTCCTGTGTACAGATTTGCAATGCTGAATAATAAATGCCCACCGGTGTGAAGTGTATTTAGTTTAAAAAAAAAAAAAAAAGAACTTATGGAAATGCACTATTTAGGCACAAAACTGAAACGAGAACATGCATGTAGATGATGTTCTGCTGGCGCATCTTCCCAAAATTAATAACAATCAACATGGCCAAAGACTAATTAACACACATTGAACCTCTTAATCTCGCGCTTCCCCAATTGAGCCGTCAGCATTTTTTTGCAACTGAGCACAACGTGATAGCCGGCTGTAAAAAAAAAAAAAAAAAAAAATCGACACAAACACTGTAAGAGAGGTCGCGTTGTGCATGGAACAATACATTTAATGATGTTTTCTGTTGTTTGGGGTTGTGATTCCTGTCGGGTAAGTGTAAAGTGACGTCTACCTCGAGCCTCCGCCACAGGATAATGAGCGGGTTTTTTTTTTTGTTTTTTTACTGAGTGCGTTGATGTATATTTGCAGTTCTGCGCCGACGCCGGCATTTACTTCAGAATCCGAACGCACAAATCATCGCAGAGAACTGCCCCGGCCCGCCGTTCGTTCGTGCGACAAAGACTCGTGTCCGTTCGTGCCGAATGAGACGATTAATATGACACTTTTGACAGTTTGCACGCGGACCGCACAGACACTCGACCGCCGGGGCGAGCGGCGCATGCGCGACGGTCTTTTATTGATGAAAAAAAAGGTCACGAACTCTGACCCTCTCACCAAATGCAGCAAACAGTTAAAATATTAACTTATTTACGCCAATACCTTCCTTGATTTGACATCTTTTTGTCAGGTAAGATGCGTTTCCTGTCGTGGGCGCGTACGAGCCTCGGGAAAGCGACGCCAGCGATCAGTAGCACCAGAAGGGAGGGAGTGCTCGGCAGGTCTACAGTAAAAAAGGCTGCCATTGGCTACGGCTAGCGAGTAGCTATTCAAGCTAGTAAACGCAGTCGTCTCAGCGCTACTTGGCTAGTATTAGAAGGTATGGGCGTCGTTTTTCGGCTTCGTAGCCGGGTCTTACTGTGCATGGTTTCTCGCCGGTGTTGGCTGCAACTGGAACGCTGGCCTCGTGTTACCCTTTATGCAATTTAGCCGTCAACTTAGCCGCGTCGGCTAACCGGGTTAGCCTTAGCTGGTGTTAGCTGCTATGCTAACGTTTGTTCCGTATTCTCCCACACGGCGTGTAACTACAATATCCTTATTAGGGGAACCCCGCCAGCGAAGCAACGCCGTAGCCAAGTACCAGATCTCTTAAGAAGGTGCAGACCAAATTTTGGAGGTCCAGCGGAAGAATTAATGGGCTATCATCGCAGACGTGAAAACCGACGTCCCGCCGTTGACTCTACGAAACGGCATCATGGGCCTTGAACCCTAACACGCTTTAACCCTTCAATGTTGACCTTTCACCCACAGGAAAAGAAATACCTTTATCTTCCGTATCGATTTTAAGTAGTCGGTGGTCACAGAGCTTGTTGGCGCTGCGGTTGCCCCCGTGGCGTGTGCTTGTTGTGTCCTTACCATTATATGAAGCGGTATTTTATTACGAGGCCACCATTTGTGGCGTTTCGAGCTAGCGCCGGATACAGTGGCTAGCGCAGGCCACAAACTAACGTTAGCTGGTGACATGTAGTTTAATAAAGACCAAAAAATGTCGTATCGCCCCTGAGGATTACTTGCAGCTCAATTAAATCGAATTCCGACTGAGCGAGCATTGACGCTGCTGAAGTGAATGTCTAAATTTAGGGCAGAACTGTCATCCAGCTAAGTGGAGAGTAAAGAGGAAGAATAACAGTTGTGGCGCATTCGTGCGAGTGGTTTTTTTTTTTTTAAAACGACTGAGATGCTTCACAATCACTGTTTTGAACACACATTTTGTCCAGAGAACATACCATGTGCACTTGGTGACAGGCCTCTTTTTATTACAAAGAAAACGGGTCCTTCAATTTACTTTGGGTCAATCCCACATCCCCTGCTTTTGTTAACGTTTATTAATCTGCAGTTCAAGTCTAGTATTTATTCCCATATATGTGACCTTAGAGCTGAGCAATTATTTAAGTAACTATATTAATCGTCCATATGTTTTAGTTATCAGTCAGGGCTGACTTATCACAGAAAGTGTTTTGATGTGGACTTTGATAAGATCTGCAATTCCTCAAATGAATCCACATTGGTTTAAATGAACAGTGTAGTAAAGCATGCTTTCTCCGCAGGCGTGAATGTCTCATGGGGCACTGACGTGAACGGCAGTGGAAGCTGTGTGTGTGCAGTATCAGCATGGATGGGCAGACTCAGAGGATTCAACTTGTGTCAGCAGACAGCAACATGGCTTTAGGACACAGAATTCAGGTAATGTTGCAACATGCCTTTTTTTTTTTTTACCTTTAGAGACAGTGGCTATGGTAAGTGTAGAAGTAAATATCTATACATGCTTCACATAGAAATTTTGGCATAGTCACATCCAAGATCAAAAAATAGTTGAGGCCATGTCCTGATTGAAAACGTCTCTAATAGAAAGATAATCCCAATTGCAGGTGATGTTTTTGTATCTTCACTTCAGAGTATGTCCTCATTACTGCAGTTTATCTTGGAAACACGTAACTTTTGCTACTTGTGCATTTTAACAACCTTGAAATGACGACCTTTGGATGCACATCTGGCCCCCTTTTAGTTTGAAAACTCCCTAGTTCCATTTAAATATCCACTGGCAGAGACAGAGGCCTCTGGAAACAGCGACAAGCTGTGTTATGTGCCCCATATTGGCTTGCGTCGATTTTGTATCCGAAGCCAACTCCCAGTAGCTGTTTTTCACTGGTGTGGCCGATTTTGTTGCAAGATTTTGCACAGATATTTAGGGTTTTAGATGATGAATCTTAACGATTGTAGATTCCTCGGCTGTTTGTCAAGCTTCACAATGAGGTGCATATTTTTTAGTTTTGAGTGGAATTGCTTGACAACTATTGGAGAGAGCTCCATGAAATGGGTTACCCTCATTCATGTCCTCCAAGATAATTTGCAACAATTTCTTGCATACGACATGTCACACCCACTTTATTCTATGATACACTTAGCTTCTCCATGACACCTTCTGAGATAACTTCTTGGAGCTTGTATTGTCCCCTTGTTTAATTGGACTGGGAGGAGTAGCTCTGTCTGGAGAGTCATACCTACTTGCAATAAATTGCATTGTATCAGTAAAGCCTCATCGCGCTGCTTTCATGGGTTTAGACAATTGGCTTTATTATTATTCTTAGCCACAGCCCACAGCTATCTCACATTGGATCCGTTATTTCTTATAGATTGTGACTGATCAGCAGACTGGCCAGAAGATCCAGATCGTCACAGCACTTGAGCCGTCTTCCCCTGGAAAGCAACAGTTTATCCTTGCAAATGCTGACTACTCCTCTGGAGGGAAGGTGATCCTGGCCAAGCAAGAAGGCTCACCCAACAAGGTCATCCTCACCACTCCAGATGGCTCTGGGGTTAACCAGCTGTTGTTTGCCTCTCCTGAACTAGCTGGGCAGCAGATTCAGGTATTCCTTGAGGATATTGATGGGTATTTTTTTTTCCCCCCATGGTCAGTTTTGATAAATGAGTTACTGACAGCATTTATGGGTGAAACATGGACATACGCTGTCTATTCAGTCTTAACTCGTTTCAGTGTTTGTGAGCGGTTGAATAACACTGTTCTCTGTGTTTCAGTTTGTAACCGAGGGCTCGGACCAGTCTATTGTCAAACCGGTTGTTGAGTACTGCGTCGTCTGTGGGGATAAGGCCTCAGGTTGGAATTAGGTTTAATTTGCTTTTGACATGACCGTGTTTTGGCAAATCGCATCAGCTAGCATTGTCCACCGTGACCCCCTTTTTTTTTCTGCCTGCTTACAGGGCGTCATTATGGAGCTGTCAGCTGCGAGGGCTGCAAGGGCTTCTTCAAGCGGAGCATTAGGAAGAACCTGGTGTACACATGCAGGGGCTCCGGAGAATGTGCCATCAACAAGCTTCACCGAAACCGTTGCCAGTACTGTAGACTGCAGCGTTGCATAGCTCTTGGAATGAAACAGGATTGTAAGACATTGCAACGTACAGCGCGCACCGTTGTGAATATGCATTTAGAACTCGCATCATTAAGGGCTGAATTCCTTGTTTCACCCGTAAGCTGTGCAGTGTGAGCGGAAACCTGTCGAAGTGACGACCAGAGAGAAATCCGTGAACTGCGCGGCCTCCACTGAGAAGATCTACATCCGCAAGAACCTGTGTAGCCCTCTGGCTGCAACACCCACTTTTGTATCTGAAAAGGAAACTGCCAGGTACAGCCAACTGACACAACCTCATAAAATGACACCGTCGTTTTTTTTAACCACCCCGTTGGTTTAACATCGGCAGTTGAACGTTGCGGCATTACTATACCTTAAGAAAGATGGACTTTGTCACAATATGTTGACTTATGATTTAAAGATGTAACTAATGAATTGTCTTCAAAACATTGCATGGTTCTTTATCACTTAATACAAATCTAACCACAGGTCTACAAATTTGCTTGAGTCAAGTATGTTGCTCAACATCCAGCAACCCTTCTCCAAGCTGGAAAACACCATCTTGATTCCAGCATCCCCTGATAAGGTAACACTGATAAAGTCAAATTATAGGACATACAGTAACTATACAATATTGTTACTAACGACTGATGTGTTGTAACCTTAAATTTAAAAGCCATGGGAGAATTTTGGCTTCACATACACCAGCTTGATATTGCAACGCTGTAATTGCCTATCCACTGACAATCACTGACCCTTTGCCAAACAAATTCCCCCTTTTCAGGAGGACGACCTGTCTCAAGGTGACCTCGGCACGCTGGCAAACGTGGTGACATCACTCGCCCACCTCAACAAGACCCGGGAAGCAAGCGACAATGGCAACGACCTAATTGGTGCCGAAACACTTAGCAGCGGCGACAGCTCGATGACAGACATCCAGGGGGACGAGCAAACCGCAAGCGATATCACTCGGTGAGGGAGCTGTCGTGAGGTATCGGAGAGACTTTGAGACTGCCCGGTGAACGAGAATAGGTTGAATCATAATGGAGACATATCCGTGCACTTGGAAGGAACCTTGGGACTGTTCCGTGTTTTTTTTTTATTTTTTTGTTTTGTTTGTTTTGTTTTCTATCACAGTGCTATAATAGAATTTCCTGCAGGGCCATGTGGTTTCTGACTGTCGTCTTATGGACTTTATTAAATTTGCCCGTCGAGAATCCAAAGTGCACCATCTTGGCCTACGTCACGAGTACACTGCAGTGCTTAAGAGTTGCATCCTAGGTCTCTTGCTTCTGTGTGAACTGCCCCATATTAGATAGCTGTCGATTTCAAAACCAGTAGATTTATGTGTAGGATTTATTTCTTGTGTGCTTTTCAGAGCGTTCGACACCCTGGCCAAAGTCCTGCACGCCGGTGATGGCTCGGCAGCAGACTCCTTGGAGGCTACGATGCAACTGATGTCTGGGGACAAGTCAGGGCCTGTGGTGGAGTTGGAGGGACCTCTACTCTCCGACAGCCATATTCCATTCAAGGTAAAGGGGCCGCCCCTGACCCCCTCACCGTCAGGATGAGATTGTTTTTGCTTATTTTTTTTTCCTGGTCCAGCTGAGAGAGAGAAAAAAATCCTCAGGTTTTACAGAATTACACCGTCTTCTGTTTTAGACTGTGGGTAAGCGTTCTCCATGTTTCTGCAGCTCATGATGCCTTTGCCAGTGCCAGAGTACCTCAATGTAAACTACATTTGTGAGTCTGCTTCCCGGCTCCTTTTTCTCTCTATGCACTGGGCACGCTCCATACCAGCCTTTCAAGCCTTAGGGTGAGCCCTTGTTACAAGATTATTCATTGTTTCAAAAATACATCTTTTCAGATTGCGGCTTTGGACTATGTCATGCATTAGAACACGACTGACAGCTTAGAGGTTTCAGATGTGGTCATGCAGTTTTCTGCTGCAAAAACTAACCTTATTTTATTTTACAGTGGTCAAGACAATGACATTAACTTGATGAAAGCCTGCTGGAATGAGCTTTTTGCCTTGGGTCTGGCACAGTGTTCCAACATTATGAATGTTGGGACCATATTAAGTGCCATTATCAACCATCTGCAGACCAGCTTACAGGAAGGTAGGAGGTCACTTCTCTTGGCTGCATGCAAGCTTTATAACACTTATAGATACAATGAGTGAGTGGGCCCAAACAAACCTTTTTTTCACTGTTGTGCTTCTCCATTACGGAGAAAACTATTCAGCCATGCAAACCTGAAGTATATTCTCATGTGTAACAGAAAATGTTTGTTTGCGGCAACATTTGTCTGAAATGTTTTTTGAATACTAAGCTGTTGTCGCGCCCTTGTATTCCTGGTTTCATTAACCTTGCAACTGTTTTTGTGTGCAACAGAGAAGTTATCCCCAGAGCGAGTAAAACTCGTAATGGAGCACATCTGGAGGATGCAGGAGTTCTGTAACAGCATGTCCAAACTGTCCCCGGACGCTTATGAATATGCCTTCCTCAAAGCCATTGTTCTCTTTAGTCCTGGTGCGTTGGTAACAGATGTAGAGCAGACATCACATTTTAATCTTCCTGTTAAGTTTTGGAAAATTCCACACGCAAGTTATTCATGGGGCCAAATGTGCAGTCGCTCATTTAAGTCTGTGTGCACGTCGTCTTTTTTTGCACCAGATCACCCAGGCATTGACAATACCCCGCAAATAGAGAGGTTCCAGGAGAAGGCCTACATGGAGCTGCAGGACTACGTCACAAGGACCTACCCTGAGGACTCCTATCGGTTAGTAGGCCAGATTGACCACTTGCCACTACACGATGGTAGCTCATCGTTGGATGTGTTCCGTAATTAACTAAACAGATTTGCTATGGCGCCTTTTTGGTAAACTGTATTTGATGCAGATGTCGCGTCCCTTCTGCTCCCAGGTTGTCCAAGCTGTTGCTGCGTCTCCCTGCCCTCCGGCTAATAAGTGCAGCTGTCACCGAGGAGCTGTTCTTCGCCGGGCTCATCGGCAACGTCCAGATTGACAGCATCATCCCTTACATCCTCAAAATGGAGTCCACCGATTATAATAGCCAGGCAGTCTCCGGGGTCTGACACACTGTTGCCACTTTTATTAGAAACATTGGACTCAGAGGAAGGGAAAAAAAAGATGAAAAACAGCCGATCGGAGTTCACCTTAGCCTGGCCACTGAGTGGTCATAACATACTGTATTTATGACAGAGCGCCCCGCGTGGATTCGCTTTCCACTTTCATCTCGCTCCAACTCCGGATTCCTCAGTCAGCGGTCAGTGGAGCATGTCTACCTGGAGGAGGAGCCCAATCAGTGGCACACCAGTGGCAAGTGAGCCTGCCAACATCTGCCCATTCAGGAATTAACCCTCTGAAACCTGCGTAGTAGATTGTGGTTTTTATTGTACATAGTATTTTATGCTTCATCGCCTCCAAGCCTTTACTTCTTTTTTTCTTTTTTTTTTGCAGATCTTGCATTTTGAAAATATCAGGATGGTTTTTGTTTTATTGCTTTCCTACCTGTTTCACGTTTTGGGGGGGAAAAAAAGATATAATAATGTGAATTGATTTGTGAAATGTTGTTATCCCTGAAGGTTATAACCTTTACTCTGTATTTGCCTGGCAATCCGAAGGAAAGGGTCGGTGTCACTTGTCAAATGTGTGACATGCAGCTCTGAAGTTACTATGTATATAGATTTGTATATAGAATGCACCAAGAAGGCTATAACGGGCAGCACTCAGTAATTAATGATTCTGTCTTTTGGACAAAGATGGACAATGGTCAAGTCATTTGAAAATAAAATATCTTTCAATCATGTTTCCCTCTTGTGTACTGAGCCTGACTTTAATATTGAGTGAGTAACATCTCAGCAACAATTACAGGCACCGCTTCTCGTTATGTTACCAGGTTCTCTGATGTGTGTGACCTTTGCCGTTCCAAAGAAACAAGTATTTTACACATCCTGATTCAGACATTTGGAGACTAATAAGTTGAACAGTATTTTAATGTTTGACTCATGTTGAGTCACACTGGGAGCTGGAGTGCGACAGGCTTTTTGTGTGGACGCAGGTATGTGTGTTTTCTGCAGAACACACCGGTTTTTCAAGAAGGCGCTCCGAAAGAAAAACCGCTCTGCAAAGAAAGCATTCGAATGCAAAATTTAAAACCGAAAAAGAATCGGGTTACACGTGGCCACCGAGACGGATCTATCGGTTTTGGAGTGTCCACAGTAGTAGTTGACAAACGTGCAATCTGGGGGAACCTTTAACCTTTGCCAGTCAATGTCCTGCTTGATAGAGAGCAGCGATTCTCGAGTGTTTGCTGGCCGGGTTCAAGCAACCATGTGCCAGTGAAACGGACCCATTCACATCTATTTGAGCACTGGACTCAATGAACATGTCTTTTACTTCACAAAAAAAGTTCTACTCCCCATTTACTGTTGACATGTTTATTAGCCCACCATGGACCTGATCCAATAGGAATAAAAAAAAAAAGGCTCAGCAACTCATCTAAAACCTGGACTAGCTTTGTTCGTGGTCTGTGTTCCAGGCTTAAAGGAACATTTAATCAGTAAACCTATCAAGACTAGTAAATAACAGCGGCCCCACGCATCTATAAACGCAGCAGATTGTTTACATGCTCCTGCTGAATTAGTAATGCTTTATCCTACGCCGGGTGACGTGGAGGTGTTGCAGGGTGCCGTGCAAGGGACTAGACTTTCAGTGTGTGTGTGTTATTAGCCAATCAATTTTTCATCAGGTCTCTGGAGAAATGGGTGAGGAGGACAGTGACTGCAAGTATTCCTCTGCTGTGGTCCCTCAGTGAATGTGTCCAGCTAATTAAAGGCACTGATGGGAACATTAAAACTTGATGAGCAGATGGACAAAAATTGACTGCTGCTGTTTTTAGACCTCCATTGTCTGTGCCGCATCCAGCGTGTGGTTCTCCGCGGTTCTATCATATCTCTGCATCGCCTGACTCCTCCTCCTCCTCCTCCTCCTCCTCGGTCTGCAGAAGGTGACGCGTGTCAACATGTCACTTGCTGTGTGATCCGTCCAAACAAAAACGGGGCTGTAGTCTCTTAATTAACATGCCTGTGTACAAACCGCCCAAAACAAATCGCCTAAACAAATAGGGACCGTGAATGGAAAGGTTACGCAGGCCGTGATGCAACGTGGGCTTCGGCGGTTCTCCGCGATGCAGATAAGCACCTTGCAGGCTGAATAAATATCAATGAAGCAGGGCCAGCTGGCCTGCTCCCATGGCCTCTTTGGGTTTAATAGCTTGAGAGGAACTGGTGAATTTGTTGCAAAGTTACAGTAACAGCTCAAGTGTTTGTTCTTAACATATTAAAAATAGATAAATAACACCAGCAAATCGCGCCTCATTGTGGTGTCTGGTGTTATTCGAGGGGTTATGAATGAACAAAAGTAAAGAAAAGTAAATTTAAAATGTTTTAGTAGTCATTTAAAAAACGGGGAAAGTGTCGATGCATATTTACCTCAAATCCAGTAACAGTTAATTTTGAAATACACAAACCAAAGCAAACTAGAACACATGCAAGTATTTGTGACCTTTGTGCTTTACTTGTCGTCGTTTTTTTATCCCCTTTTTTTTTTTTAGCTTGACTGTATGACATCATCAAGGCATAATAGCTTTGATGTCACAGCCCTTTAAGGACATTTGTGCTTTCTCAAGATTTTGGCTCAGAGTGAATTAATTCATCAAAAAAACAAAACAAAAAAAAAAAGCATTCAGCTCTCAGCAATTTTTCAGCTTTGCTTCAACAATTCGATTCAGCGCTCACACACATTTCCCGCTGAGAGCGTTCACACTTTGTGTAGCCAGAATCTTTCCTCTCCTTCTTCTGCTTTTGCATAATTTCGCTGACCAAGTACTTCTCACTTTTGAAAAAAAAAAATCAAGCCTTTTTTTTTTTTTGCTTTTTCTTAAAAGCCATCAAAATGAATGATTCGTTTACTCTGTCTTCTAGGTTTGGCAGCCTGGTGCCAGTCGTGCTTTGATAACCTGCTGTCACGTCAAGGTTGGTTTCAGCGGGCCGTGGACAAAGCAAGCCATAAACAAGCTGTAAATTCATTGTTGGATGGATGCATACAGTTGGGGGAGAAGAATACACTTGTGTAAATACACGTGAGGTTGACATTTTTTGTTTTGCCGCTTTTAGGCGTTCCTCATCAAAATTAATTTCAACAATTCCATTCAGCTTCCAGCAGTCGCACACATTTTCTGCAGGAAATGCATTTCCTTGCTTTGTTTTCAATCATTTTTGTTTTTGCCCCTCCAGAGTATGAAAAAAAACAATAAAAATTACAATCGCACGTACATTTTTAGAGCAAGGCTGCTACATATATGTATCTATATATAGATATATAGATACTGGCAGGAGGGTGGCAACAATGACATGACCTCATTATTCAGTCTATTCTTGTGAGGACTGTACGAAAGTTAAAAGTAACTTAAGACGGTGTTGCAAATTGACTTTTTTTTTTTTTCTTTTTTCGCTGTTTCAGAATAATTGATGTCATCACCTTCGGGAGCGTCACACATCGTTCGACTCTGCAATATTTATTAGACCTCGCGAAGGGCGCGAGGGAGCAGCGGGATGGTTTTGGCAGCGGTTTCTTGATGATAAACAGACCGCAGCCGCTGACAGGCGAGTGTGTTGAAAGAGTTAACCCCTCCTCGGCCACGGACAAATAGGCGGAGTTTGGGTTCACACAGTTTGGTTGTGTGTGTGTTTTTTTTTTTTTTTATATGTACAAGAGGGCAGCCAGTGTATGTGTTCAGAAGTGTGTGTGCGCGCGCGCGCGCGTGTGTGTGACACAGAGCAGAGAGAGAGAGAGAGAGAGAGAGAGAGAGAGAGAGAGAGCGGGACAATATGGATGCGGGATTAGGTTCGAGTTGGAAAGTGTAGTCCTGGATTGAAGAAGAAGAAGAAGAAGAAGGAGAAGAAGTAGTCGCGCAGCCTCACGCCGGCCACCAACTCTGGATTATTATGCCCAGCGCCAACGTGTCCGTGCGGAGTTTGTCAGAAGTCGAGAAATACCTCAGCAGACGGATGGTGAGCTGCTCACGTTCGCTCCCCCCCCCCAAAAAAACTTGCAGGTTCCTCCCGGCGGCGCCGTGAAGCAGCGCCGCAGCAGCCGCGCCGCCGCCGCCGCCGCACGGTCACAACTTTCCCGTCGCAGCGCGGCTGGCGCGCCTCCGTCGGCGTCCGCCGGCGCGGTGCCTCCGCGCACCTGCCGCTGCGAGCTCGCCACTCACCGCGCCGGGGGACCGGCCACGCACGCACGCACGCACACGCGGGACTCACCGGTAGCAGGACGCTCGAACGGGGGGTGGAGGGGGCTCGGTGCTTCTGCCGCTTAAACCGGACGAAACGAGCACGTTCGCCGGCCGTCGCTCGAATACGACTTTTATCGACTTGTCCGTTAACCGGCCGCAGTAATTCGGGCGTGTTGCCGCCGCCCGGTGCGGCTAAGATTGTTTTGTCCAGCCGGCAGCGCCCCCCCCCCCCCCCCCCCCCCCCCCCCCCCCCTTCCCCCCACAATCA
>CAAKHG010045167.1:37542-64062 GCA_901007715.1 Dactylopterus volitans
TTTTTTTTTCCCCCCCCCGCCGCCCCCCCCCCCCCCCCCCACACCCCGCTCACATTTCTCCATAAAGATATATATTTTTTTGAGTCTTTCCGAGGAAATTACTTAAAACTTATTATCAAAACCGACCGCTTAAGCTGTAGCTGAGGCTCATGACCTGAAATAAGACCAACATCAGATGCCTTTGTGGCTCTTGCTGAGGCCAGATGCTCCCGCTTGGTGCCCCTGTCATGTGTAGCACATGAGTCCTGTAGGAAGTGAAGGGTGTCGACTCAGCCACACTGCAGTTTTTGTTTTGTTTTTTATGTTAGAGCTTATGGGTTTGATGTGCTGATTGTCAGAACATCACCCTTTTAACCGAATAAGGCTGGAGAAAAGAAAGGAATTCCAACATAATCCTGTTCAAAATGTTCCAGTGTCTCTAAACAACCACAGCTTTCTAGTAAGAATCCATTGCAGTTCACGTTATGTATTTGTTTTCCTGGTCGCTTTTTGATATTTTTTTTTATTGATTTATTCATTTTTAGAATAAATCCAAAGTCCTTCCTGGGCTGTAGGTGGAGGGCAGCCACGGTATTGTTCACCATGTGAGACACAACGGCTCAGAAAGCTGCGCAGCCTCATAACATGCTGTGTTACATTCAGTTTTTTTTTCCTCTGTAAACCTCATTGCTACGTTGGAGTTTCTTCGTCGAACGTGATCACGTGCTTCTTATCTAACAGATAATGCGGAAACGAAGTATTTTGCTAATTGATCAATTGCTTAATTAGTTCCTTGCCACCAGCTTTCCCGGTGTTCGGATTGGCCATATTTCTTTGTCTTATGCAACGGTTTACCGGAGGTTATTTGGATTGTTTGCCGAACAAAACAAGATAAATAAAGCCGCCGTCTCAGGCTCTGAGAAAAGAGCCCTTTTTTTTATTATTATTTTACTTTGCTTGGACATTTTATAGGCAAAATAATCAATGATTTAAGAGAGAAACTAGCGCACTTTATCCCTTCAGAACTGTGTGCCACAAAGGGGCAAGTGAGGAGCGCTGACATGAGCGGCCCAGGCTCACACATCCACATGCCCGAATCACTTCATGTGTTTTACAATCGGATCAAGAGAGTCAGTTTTAATTATACGGCACAAAATCCAACCGCCCCCATTCTTCGACTGTGATTTCGGGAGGAAAGCCCTGCACCAGAAAGGACCCGTTTCCCTGACTTGTAGTGATTGATCTCCCATCAGAAACCTTCGGGGAAAACCGCCCAGCCAGCTGCTGTTCACGCTCGATGCGTCTGGAAATCCCCCAAGAGTGACGGATCAGCCGAGCATGTGTTTGGTAGCAGGTCCAACCAGGACCGGTGAGACATTCCGGCGAAACCAGTCACAGTCAAATGTCATCCAGCAGGTTGTATGTGCGAGTGTAACGCTTTGATCGACGGCATCACGCGTGTTTGAGGGCTGTGTGGCGGCCCCGTTTTGGACGCTGTCAGCCGATTCGAATGACTTTTTAAAAGTTATGGGTGCATTCTTAAGCCGGAAGTTGCAGACATCTTTAATTATCGCTGGACGTTTGCAGACGTTCAGCGCTGAACTGAAGCGGCACTCAAAAGAGCTGCGTTCTCTCGGATCACGGCGTGAAAGAATCGTACTCTACTAGATTTTTTTTTTTTGTCTTTTTCTTTTGGGTAATCCACCAGCACAGCTCGGTGCAACCAAATGTCTGGCATCGCGAGCTTTCGCGTCGCTGACCTGTGCCATCATTGGCTTTTCCTCTTTTTGTTCCACTCTGGTTTTGTTTCTCAAAAAGTATTTGTGCGACAAAAATAGTGGGTTAGAGGCCAGAGATGACGCAACACCTCAGTCCAAGTGGCTGGATTCCAGTGAGTGCCATTAGCCCTCGCAGGATGGTGGCTTTGTGGAGATTTGGGTGCCATTTCCCAGTGGCGAGCCTGGCCTGACATGAACCTCAATTTAATCGCCAGATTTGAGACAAACCTCGCTGTCACGTCGGCGTACATGGCGACCTTTTTTGATTTGCGCTGAACGAATCTTTAAAAGGCAACTCTTGTCCTTTTATTTATTTATTTATTTATTCTCTTTTCCTTTTTTTGGTGTGTTATTTTTCACGGCTAATGAGCTGCTCGACTCTTCCCCCGACCCGGCTACATCGCGCTATCTATTCACTCCCTCACTTTGAAGCATTTTGTTGAATATGGCTGCATATTTATCTTAATTGAATCCCATTCAATACTTCCTCGGTCCACAGGGGCAAGCGTACGCCGGGAGTGTTAATGGGCTATTGATTTAGTCCCAGACCAGCTTGTCTATGAGATAATACTCAATACGTCTTAAAGTATTCATTCATTCGGACCCCCCGGGGATGAGTCAGTCTTTCAGTGGAGTCAAGACTTCAGACTCTGTTGCTGTCCCACCCCCCACCCACACTTTTATTCTGATGAGCCATACTGTTTTTGGTCTCCAAAGAAAGTTTGCCATCTGTGGGATACAGTTGAGAGCTGGAGAAGGAGATGTTGGGTCAGCTTTTCTGACTGCAATCAAAGACATGCTCCCTGTTGCTCTCGCTCTCTCTGTCGCTCGCTCTCTGGTTGTCTTCCTGTTTCCCTGTGTGAGCCCAGAGTGGGAGAGTGTCTGTATCCATGAGGATCAGCTGGAGGGAATACCAATAAGCTCCACGGGCTTCTTCCTTTCTGTGGTTCTGTTCTGTTCTTTCTGTGGTGAAGGGATGGTTTTGTTCCATCTGGGTGAGTGTTCCAGCACTGCTGCCCCGTGTGTGTGCGTGCGTGTGTTTGTGTGTGTGTGTGTGAGAGCTCCTATCTGGGTTTGCACAGAGACAATGACGAGAAGTTCTACCAATCATTCATTTTATTCACATAACTGCAGACATGTGTTTGTGGTTACATATGACCTGGTCGTGCATCGTGGACTGATGGTCCTGAGCCATGATTGCGAGCGCTCTGCTTCCTGATAACGGGTGAAAATTGCAGCCGACTGATGTCGTTGGCCGATATTTGTGTGTGGCAGACATCAGGATCTATGTGGCCATACTAAGTGCCACTATAAAACTCAACCGATTGATCAACATCAGCTGTATTGTGAACAGAAACAGCGCAAAAAAGACAACACCACAAAAAAATTACATTCCGGTGTGTGTGTGTATGTGTATATATACACACATTATATCTGTCTATTGTATCTATCCATCTATATATGTATATAGATAGAGAAACATGATATATTTACTATATCATAGTTACTATATGCAGTATATATTGTATACAGTATACTGCATATATATCGTGACTGGAAATTTCATACTCCCAAATACTGGTTTTGGTATCTGCTCCAGAAATCCAGTACTGGTTGGGCTTCAGTAACGCAGCCTCTCTGTTTGAGCAAGTAAATGTCTGTTGCTTGTACTGAATATGATCCGCCTATAGGGAGGCACAGACTCAGTTTCTGTATATAGCTGATCATTTGAACCAATATTTAGTCCACCAATACTGCGCCGTATTTCGCACACATCGTCTCCACAGTGGCAGTGCGAGATGAGGGGCTTCAGCGTTTCATGATGGTCGGCTGAATTTCCCCCAAACGCCCTCGCCTGCTCGGTTAAAACTGAGGCTAATATTGTCGGATCCTTATGTTATCCTATCGAGTGAGGTCAGATCACATTAAATGGGTCATGGTGCTGGACAGACGCTGCGTGCTATGTAGGGCAGCGTGGGGGGACATGGGGCTCACGCAGGGATGAGGTGTGAGGGAGGCACCCTCGGGGCACAAAGGCCTCCTGTGGATCCTGACGGTGGAGATGATTGGGATTTTTGGGAGTGTGCTCCTATTTGTTCTGCGCCTGTCCTCAGTTTTGGTTTGGCTTGTTTTGTCTCCGGCTGTCTCTGCTGCTCCACTGACACACTGACATCAATGAGCAAGCCGTGCAAAAGTGGGTGTGGCCTCTTTGTGACGTTCTGGTGCGTGCGTTTGAAAGATAGCAGTAGTTGATGCTAGAGGTTTATAAGGAAGGAGCCCTAACCTACAGCCAGTGAACACGGGCAGGGGGGTTTCAGCTATGATGCTCAGGGGCAGCCGGGGCGGGTCACCTGGTTGCTGGAAACCTCGTCTCACCAAACGTTTGCTCGCGGCCTTCCGCTTTAAGAGCTGTCCACCCTCCCTGTCATTTTCCTGCTGCCATCTGCAATACTGTCTGCAGCTTTCCCCCTGTTTACCGAGTTTTTAAACCCCCCCCTCTGTCGTCTCCACCCATCCCCAAAGAGCTTTTAATCCTCACCCCGGTTCACCCTCCTACCTCAACAACCCCTGGAGAAGTGTTTTGGAGAGCAGAATGGGAAAAAGTAGGGCAGCTCCTCAGCAGATCTGGGAGGACATTTTCATCAGCATGAGGCTAATTCATTTAGCAGAGCCACTCATCCAGAGAGACCTTCAGTTTGCTCCGGCAGTTAATCAGCGTGGGTAGACCACAGGCTTATTAAACTGAAATGGTGCTTTTTTTTTTCTTTTTTTGTGTGTAGAATCTCTCTTATCAGATAATGCATTTCAGGCCGGTTCTAGCGCGCGGGAGACATCTGGGCCGAGTTAAAGGAGTCATGTGAGCTGTCTTATTTCTGCGTGAGAGGAATCGTTTCCAGCTGTGTAACACAGTTTTGGCTCGACATCCCCAAAAGCTGCATCAGTGCTCTTTCATACATCTTCCCCTTGCGTATGCCCACGTTTGCTCAGGGGTGATCGATCAGATCAGGAGAAGCCACGTGAGTGTGTGTGTGTGTGATCTGTTTTGCCATCTGTGACATCACGTAGTTTCAAAGTAAAGGCTGGTGGTGGTGGGAGATGGCCCGGGGAGCTATAGCTTTGCTCCAGCGCTGCAGGAATAGCTTGCATTTCAAGCTGTGTCTCGCTGTCTGGCTACACAGGCAGCTCTTTGTGTTTGTCATTTGAAAACTAAAAAGATTGTGTAATATGAGCAACCTACGTGTGGTACTTCCTCTTGAGGATGGAGGATATGAGGCTCCTGTCTTTATTCCGCGTCAAACAGGTTTGACAAAAGGGTATGTTATGTTTGAACCTGGCTGTTTTGACAAGAGATACTGCCTGCACTCCGGAGGGAGAGGGATTGTGATTGGGCACCAGGGCTCCTCAGCTTGTACGTCAGGCCAGCGAATCCATATGCAGCAGCTCAGCCGTCAGAGCTCAGTCCTGAACGGAGCAGAGGTAGAACATGACAAAGTGTGCTTTTTTCTCAGCAGAGAAAGAGTCCTGTGTTCAAGAAGGACAGATGCCAGAGAGGGGGAGCGAGTGGGATGAGGGCAGAGGCTGAAATACCCCAGGCATGCTTGTCGAAAGAAGCACGGAATTCTATGGTTACACATAGATATGTATATAGATATTTTTTATCTATATGCAGCTGCACGTAGTACAATTTCCACTACACACAAATAAAAGATTAAGATATGGTTTCACAATCATGTTTGTGCATGATTGTGAAACCAGAGTCTGGTTACAAATCGAGACGTCGATTATAAAGTCTTGCTCACTGAATTGCCCTCAAAAACAAGTTTGGCCTGTCGATCGGGTGTGAGGTCACAGTGTCGGCAGCAAGTAAACGGGAGAGTACGTGCATAATTGGATTACTTCAATTCGACTGGATTGAGACAGCCATGTTTCTGCTGAATGAGAGCCGTTTTGTTTTGGAGCTGTGAATCTGCTCTCTGTGTGTGTGTGTGTGTGTGTGTGTGTGTGTGTGAGAGTGTGTGTGGGTGTGTATGCAGTCATGCCTAATTGCCCTGTTATTGGAGAGCCCTGTACCATGCTCCACCTGACAGTCATGCGTCAGTTATAAAGGCCTGCATCAAGCAAGCGTTCTGCGGTGGTGTGGAAATGCTAAGCAGGCTTCAACCCCTAAGTCTGTTAGCTGAGTGTGGGCTCTGTTTATTTTCTTGAAACTAGCAGTGTTACGTTTGTTAAGGATTAGTGCAGCTTTGTACGGCCCTGGGTGGTGCCGTTGTACAGCACTTTGTGTAAGGCTTTATCTGCTTATGGCTCTTGTCTTTCCCCTGGCGTCGCGCTGTGATCAACTGCAAAATTCCGTGTCCCGTAAGGCCGCCATCCCACGATGTGACTCTAAAAATGCTTCACCAGACCTGACAAGTTCTCTTTTTGCCACTTTTCTCCGTTTCCTGTTTGTGGAACGTCTTCGGTTTTTCCGGTAGTTAAATATTGCTTGCCTGGATTGTGTCTGTTCATTTCAGTTCCACAAATCTGATTTTTCACACTGCCCTTGAAAAAAAAAAAAACATGCTGTAATGTTAAGCTTCTGTCAGGAAAATGGCAATTTACTGCAAAAAATGCCCAACAATGTCTGGAAAGGGGATTTTCTAATCCTTGTTGCCATGTGTGACATTATAACTGACCTACATTAGAGGCACATGCTCCACTTGGTTCATACACACATTAATCGCCGTTATCTGAATTTTGTCATCTGCGTGTTACATTATGAACCAACACGGTTCCTTTCTGGCTCCTCAGACGGAACAGATGTTCCAAATAAAAGCATTACATTGACACCCAGATGGTCTCACAAAGGCAGAAAAGCAGAGTCGTGCTCAGGCAGCAACTGCCTACGAAACAAACAAGAGACGGAACACAGCCGAGGACAACAGAAGACTGTTACATCAAAAGATTATTTCACAGCCTGGATTTCGGTTTCCTTGTTTCGGTCATCATTTCAGAGATTTCACTCCTCAGCGAGAGACCTGAGGGAACAATTGAGGGAACAGTGACCCCACATGACACGGCTACACTGGGCCCAAGTGGGGCGTAGAAATACCAACGGATCAGAAAAGAAGCGAAAACCAGAAATATCTAAACTCCGGTTTCACCCAATTATCCAAGGCATTCATCTGCAAATGAAAACAAACAGTTTTCTGTGGACGTTCTTTGTGCTGCAGAGCTACTTATCAGCTCAGCCTTAACCCAAATGTGCTCCGTCCGTGCAAATATGTTGGTCTGTTGTGCGATTATAGATTTTAACAGACAGTCGAGGATTATTTTACCTTGAATTATGTGTTTCAGACAAAAAATATAGTCTTTTTCTACGTATAAAGAAGCAGGGGAACATAATACTGCTGTAAAATTGCTGAAAACATTCCTCTAAAGAAGGACAAAATTTGAAAATGAGGCCTGATGTGCTAACAATGATTCTTTTTTTGTGTTTGCCACTGAATGCAATGTGTTTTTTTTTTTTTGTAGCTATGTTAACCTTTTGTGCCTCGTAGAAATAGCTTTATAGTAAAACACCAACTTTGTTCCTCTACCTTTGTAGGATCGGAGTACTGAGGGCAGTTTTCTGAGCATCCCTGCGTCGATGCGCCGGGGTTCGTCAGAGAACAATTTGGATCTGGACCTGAGTGGTGGGAGTCCCAGTCCTGCTCCAGGCTTTGAGGTCCAGCGTAGCCGTTCTTGCTTAGACAACCTCCAGCAGAAGATACTGAAAGTCACAGAGCAGCTGAAGATTGAGCAGACGGCGCGAGACGAGAATGTGGCCGAGTACCTGAAGCTGGTGAACAGCGCAGACAAGCAGCAAGTGGGGCGCATCAAGCAGGTGTTTGAGAAGAAGAACCAGAAGTCGGCTCACAACATCGCCCAAATGCAGAAGAAGTTGGAGCAGTACCACCGTAAAATGAAGGACAGTGAAACTTATCACAACCCATCCCCTCATTCTTCCACTGGCAAACACAGCACAATACCCAGGGAATCACCCAGACAGCTGCTGAGGGACATGACCGGCAGCGGGCGACACCCGACCATGGACAAGATCAAGACCATCGGGCCGGGTGTTTCTCTCTCCCCTCCTTTCTTCTTCAGCAAACCCAGAGAGTTCGCCAACCTCATCAGGAACAAGTTTGGCAGTGCTGACAACATCGCCCACCTCAAGACCTCTCTGGACGCCTCCTCTCCGCTGCCCCCCGACAGTGCAGGAAAGGGGCTGAGTAGCAGTACCTCCATGGTGGGCAAGCCCAAGTATCCCAGCGATGACGAGTGCTCCTCGGGGAGTGCTTCCATCTCAGCAGACAGTAATGGGCCCCCAGTGGGAGGAGTTTCAGGAGGGCCGGGGCAGGGTCAGGACCAAGGCCAGGGGCAGCAGCCAGGACGAGACAGCCAGAGCAGACTGGCCCTGACCCTGGAGGAGGTGAGAGGGATCAAAGATGCCCAGAGCCAGCTGGAGGAGGATCTGGAGGTGGTGAAGGCTCAAATCAAGAGGGAGTATGACATCATCAGCCAAACACTGCAGGAGGAGCGATACAGGTCTGCTCACAGTCCGGTTCCTAATAGTGCTTGAAAATAATTCGTGGAAACGGCTTAGCGTTAAAGCACTCCTTGATTTCAAATCCACCTTCAAATTATGACCAGCTAATGTTTGCTCCTGTGCCGACTCCCAGGTACGAGCGTTTAGAAGACCAGCTGAACGACCTGACGGAGCTCCACCAAAATGAGATGGCTAATCTGAAGCAGGAGCTGGCCAGCATAGAGGAGAGGGTGGCCTACCAGGCTCAGGAAAGAGCCAGGGACATACAGGTACACCGCGAGCCACTTACATAATCAGGCATGGAGTGACGTGTACTCTGCTGGGCTTTATTGAAGTCATTAAAAATGCTGGAGCAAATTGTCTTAACTAGGAAAACTAATCAGTCTTCTGGGGGGGGGCGGGTTGGGATTAGGACTAAAAGGTCAAAAAGACACTTTGGAATCATTCAGACCCACAAAATCTCTTCCCTTCGTTTCTCAGGAAGCTCTGGAGTCGTGTCAGACGCGTCTGTCCAAGCTGGAGCTCCAGCAGCAGCAGCAGCAGACGGTCCAGCTCGAGAGCCGCGACGCCCGGGTCTTGCTGGGCAAGAGCATCAACATCATGCTGGCCATCATCACCGTCATCCTGGTGTGCGTCTCCACTGCTGCCAAGTTTGCCGCTCCATTGATGAGGAGCCGGCACCACGTGCTGGCCACCTTCCTGGGAGTTTGTTTTTTCACTATCTTCTGGAAGAACTGGGATCGTTTACAACACACCATAGACAGGCTGCTGATCCCCACATGAAAGCGACGTCAACGCCTTTTTGTCACCTGTCAGGACTGTCTTAAGAGGATTGGTTGTACAATCGTCCGGAGACACGGTCGCCACGCGCTCAGACGCGACACTGTTGTTAAATTTTAGAGCCACGCTGAAATGAAACTGGTGATTTTATTTTTGTGTCTTGAACTTGAATGTGTGTAACTAACAGTTTCCTTTTTAACCTTTTGAAATTATATTTATATAACAGTATGTTTTTATTTCTTTGTTTCCAGTGAAATCATCACGAGATACATGTGCCGTTCTTAACGAGGTTTTAGAAGGGTGAAATGAAGTGCATTTTCATTTTCAACAACACGGAACTCCAACACCATTTCTCACTTTGCTGCAGTCCGTCTTTAAGTGCAGTGATGTGTAAATGTGCAAAACACAAGCAAAACCTCAAACTTGGTATCTTGTTGCCATAGCTGCATAAATGCTATTTTAGCCTTTGATGAATAGTTTGACATTTTAGAAAACGCATGTGCTGGCTTTTTTTTTTTTTTGCTGACAGATTAAAAGATCACTTTTGATAATTTGACCAAAAATATGAAGCCTGCCACCCGTTAGCATAGTTGCTAGCGGCAGATAGAAGCAGCTGGCCTTGCACTGTCCCCCGGTTACCTCTGAGTAATAATATGTTCTCTCTCGTGTTTATTCCACACAACTATTACACATTGCACATTATGAATGCTAAGCTAAGCTATCCGGCTGCTAGTGGTAGCTTCATATTTACTGTACAGATCTAAATCCAACATCTAACTCAGCAAAAACGTGAACAGGTGTATCTCCAAAAATGTCCACTATTCCTTCTGAACACTCTAAAGATCTTTTCTTTTCTTTTTTTTAAAAAAATGTTTCTTTATACCTTTTTGCCTCGTCTGCCCCCGTGCGGTCAGTCATCTCTTAAAATTTGCTGTTTACGGTTCCTGATGTTTAAAGTGCAATATATTTGATTTCCAAGAGTACTGTTTTTTTTTTTTGTTTTTTTTTTTTTTTAAACTGACCTCTCAAGTAGCGAGCGTTCTTAACATCTCTGTTTTTTGAGGGAGGGAGTGAGGGAGGTGTTGGTTGTAGGGGGGAGGCGGGTGAGGGGGCGTGATTAATATTGGCAAGAGAGATCTATAACCACTGAAGCCGCTGCTGGGCTCTGATAAGACCAGCTGTCTCCTCTCTCAAGGGCCAAAAATCAATCCAACTGCATCACCGTGCTGGTAGCATGGTTATATCAGCACAGGCCACTCTTCAGAGCAGGCACACTTGCAAAAAACTGGGCGAGCCAGTAGCATGGCTCACCCAGTTTGATGTTTGTCTTGAACTAATAATGTGATTGAGAGGCGATGGTTTATACTGTGATGGAAGACCTTTTTTTTTCTGAAGAGAAACCTTTTTCCTTTTTTTTTTGAAAATGCAAACAGCCTTCGGTCCTCCTGTGATGATAGGACCACATTTCAGGCTCTAAAATGAACTACAAATCTTTATTTTCTAGGACCGGCTGATGTATTATCTTATGTTTGTCTTGCAAACTTTGCCTTCTCATATAAAGCTGGACCACTGGACCACTTTTAATGTGTAACATAATAACATGTTTGTGTTTGTCGTCGTCTCCGTTGTTTTACTATCAATTTTTTTTTTTTGTCCATGTTCTGCCAAGTTTGAGGAAGATTTACCTCAAAACTACAGATCTGGTTTACATGAGATATTCACATGTGGTGCGCAATGTGGTCAATCAGTCGTATTTTCATGCATTATGTGCCTTTGTCTGACACTTTCTGTTAAATTAAACCTTTTTAATCAACCTGTGACTATGAATTGGATTTGAGTGCATAGTTATTATATTATTTCTATTCGATAATTAGATATTGACCTTTGGGAATTGAGTAGGAGTAAAACTTGTCAACTCACTGGACGGCCCTGAAAATGACCCACTTACATTAACAGAAGAAACGGCACACAAATAAATAATAAACTGTATTCCTCTCGTGAGTTACACATCATTACTTGTCTCATACCTCTTGACCACTAGGGGGTGCACGTGCTGCACTTTCTTGATCTGCTGTGTGCAGATCAAGAAAGCGATGAAATGATGCACCATCTCACTGAGCCAATCATGTTATCCTCCAGATTTGAATCACAACTTTGAAAATATATACATCCAGACTTGCAACATATATATATAAATATATTCATATATATTTCCAGACTTACTATATTATGACAAAAATAATACGACCGTCACTGGCAGAGTAGCGCCCTCTGCTGTTTGAGGGAATGAATACTGGAGATGCAGCTTTTCCTCATGAGTAACTAGAAAATATGACTCCCTTACAGCATATTTTTTGTGTGTTGCAAGTCATTGCCTGATACGTCTTCAACTGTGCGATGCAATTCCCATCAGGTTAGAGATGGACTTATATGAGCATTAATTATCAATTAGCCATGCTGCTATGGGTCACAGGCAGCACAGTTCCAATACAATATTAAAGCCACAACTACGTCGCTGAAAGGACACATCATGTAGCTATAATACCGGTGAAGCATCCACTGCACACAAAGAATATCGAGGGACCTGCCACATATTCTCAGCAATATCATCAGCAGCACTGCTGCACGTCACCAATCGGAGGATGCAGACACAAGGACACACGCATGCACACACAAAATGAAGCTCACGCGCGGTTAAACTCAGCCGCACTGCAACATGGGTCACCAGGCACCGCGGTGCGCGTGGTTCCGCCTGCGTGACTAGTGCCAGCCTGCATGCCAAACACAGGCACAGACACACAGCAAGATACGGGGACAGGAATGGCGATGATAGACGGATAGCTTAACTGGGGATCTCTGGCGCTCGCACACAGTGTTCCTGTGCTTTATTTCCGCTGGAGAGTCCCATTGACACTTGCGTACTTGCGTGCACATACTGTATGCCTCTGAGTGTGTGTGTGTGTGTGTGTGGAGGAGGACTGGCTATATTTAATGCATTTATGGAGCAACTAAGGCCCCTGGCAGAGAAAAACAAACCCCTGATTGGTATGAGACAGAGGTTCTGCCTAGCGCGCGGACGCACGCACGCACGCACGCACGCACGCACGCACACACACACACACACACACACACACACACACACACACACACACACACACGCAGAGGCTTATAAATGGGGGATTATGAGCTATATTTGTAGGTGTGAAACGAAAGCAATGTTTTCTATAGCAATTTTTTTTCCCTTTTCTCCCTGTTATGTGCAGTAAAAGGTGAGCGTTTCACTTTGATGTGAGCTCTGATCCTGGGTTTTCCATTGTGTGCTCCCTTGTGGCTCCTGGAGTTCATAGACACATTCACTGGGCTCTTTAATGAGCTGCTAATTATCCCAGGGCCTCATCGAGTCTCTTTGGGCCCGCCGCTAAGCCTCCTCCTCACACAGGTTGGCATGGTGACCATAGGGGACGGAACCTGCATGGAGGAGGCCACCAAAAGAGCGCCACAGCTTCACTCCTGCTCTCTTTTGATGAGGGGAAGTGAGAGGGACACTTATTTTTTCACTCCCAGGAACACAAAGGACAGAGTGGGAAGTGTGTAGGTAGAATTAACTTTATGAATTGCAGGTTTATGGTTTGTAAATGATATTCATATGTTTGTATTTGAGTGTTTGTAAATGTAGGCATGTGTGTGTGGTTGTGTGTTTCAGACAGCGTGACCTTATATTATGGGAATGTTCGGACCTCTTGGGCAACTTCAGCATTGATTTAGACTCCTCTGGCAGCCACGGCCCCTTCCCATTTCCTGTTTATGATGTCATGGCAACAGGCCATGTTCTCTTCCTATGCCTTAGAGCTACAACATAAAAGATGGTACACATCTAGAAAATAGCCACAGTCTTTTGCACAACATCTGTAGCTCAGTGATGCTGCAATATCTGTGACCAGAACTTGAACCTCCAATGACAAATACATAAAAAATCCAATGGTGGCATATTCCAGATTTATGGATTCATTTATCATCAAGGTCTTCATATAAATCACCTCTTAAAATGCCCTAATTCAAAGGCACCTCCAATTTCCTCTAGTTGCTAGGCAACCACACAGCGCCACAGTGATACTTGAAGTTAAAGGCTGGCAGCCCAGCGGTGTAAAGTGAATAGTGGGGTGAATCACTGTCTTTTATTGCTCTGAGGTTCTATTACATGGTCAGCTGACAATGACAATGATACACTGCCACTGGAGAGTAATTATACAGGCTGTTGGTCCCTCTGGTGTATCTACAAAGCAAATTATGTCATGTGCATGGCATAATTTTGTGATTAAACAGTGTCATTATAATCACTGGAGCCGATTTAAAAGATATCACGACAATAGTACCCTCCTCCCCCCTATAACTCTAAAATTTTGGTTGTTCACATCGCTGCAGACAACATTTATGACCCTAGAGATCCAACATCCAGTGCTGGATTTAGCACGTGTCACCTAAAAATCTATTTCTTGAAACTACATTCCCGCTGTCAGAGATTCCCAGTACGAGTTATGAAGCCCTTATCATTTTGCTTGATACTGTATTTTGCAGGCAATTTTCACTGCAGACATGACGGCTTACCATAGCGGGAAGAGCCCAGATGTTTTTAATTGCAATAATGAGGCTACGTTATATTAAAGTGTCCCAGTGGCACATAAAATCATGCACAACACCAGGACCTGGTTTGGCCTCTTGGGGGCAGCAGAAATACGCTGTAAACAGCATTAAAATATTATTGTAATTCTAGTGAAATAGTTGCTTTTTCACACATCTGGCAGATGCAGAGCAACATTGTTGTTGTCTAGAGATGCGTGAGCCCAGTGTTGACTCTGCTTTTTAGCTCTTGGCTGGTTTAAACCACTCTAAAATGCGCCACGAGCTGGATGATAGGCTTGTCAGTCCAGATGAGAGCAGCGGATCAGAACAGTGAAGGTGCAGGCTATCATACGAAATCAGTTGAATCAGCTGAAAGATGCTAATAGGAAAGACGCTGAAATTAGCCGCAGAGTGATGATTCTCTGTCACTATGTCAGACACACAAGGATGTGTGCTTCATTGTTAATATGAAAATACTGGCTGTGAGCTTCAAATAAAGTGTGCTCTCTTTGATAGATGAATAAATAAATGAGCTTATAGCATAGCGATAGGATTTTATAAAAAAAAACAACAGCAGAAACATCAGGCATAAGTCTTGACATGATCAGATAATCAATACATATTTCGGAGTTAATCTGCTTTTCAGACCAATGTTTCCCTCGAGATTACATGAAAGGGCGATGCCGAACGGAAAATCGCAGACATGAATGGTTTTAATTGCGACTAACCCTTGTCCCTTTGGGTGTTTATGCGTGAATGCGTGAATGCTATGCTGCATGTCACTTACAGGTTCGCATTCCTGAGGCCTGCACTGTAGCCGTGGGTGCCATGACTTTTTGAGTCTGGACAAGACAAAGAGCGCAGTATGAGTGAAGTCGTGAAATTGCATGTGTATGACCTCACACTCTGTGGGCTGGCTCTTTGTATTACAGAGCAGACGGCTCATCTCTAACACTCCTGCTGGGCACCCAGACCTTGGTCAAATGGCACTTCAAGATTTTTTGCGGTATGATTTTTGTTTTGCCTTGTTTTGTTTTTGTTTTTTTTTCTTTTTTTTTAATGTAATGTAAAAATGGGGTTTTCTGCTGGGAAAAGAAATGATGGCTCCCAACAGCTGAGAATATATAACATCACTGAGTTTTGTGTGGTTGGGCCCAGAGCAGTTATATACAGCCCGTCTGGTTCAGCAAGCATTTAAAAAGATTTAAAAAAAAAAAAATAGAAGTATTTTTGTGCTTGACCAAGGTTTGATGGCATCTGCATTCCCCTGGTGCTCCTATCTGCTCGTCACCCGTGCTGCCGCCGTGCCAGAGCGACACGGGTGGAATGAGGCCAGACGTTGTCAGCTCATTATCAACACCTTGTCAGCCAAACGTCTTCACAGCTCTCCCTTCCTGTGCATCTGTGTGTGTGTGTGTTTGTGTGTGCGTGTGTGTGTGTGTGTGTTTGTGTGTGTGTGTGTGTGTGTGTGGGCTGTTGTGTTTTTTTTTTTTTTTTTTTTTGGTGAGAGGAGCCTGTGGAACAACTCCTCTGATGCTCTCACTCTCCTCATCTGGGGATTACAGCCGCCTGGGGAAAGCTGAACTAAGCCAAAGAGAAGTGAAGGCAGTGGTTCTAACCAGGCATCAAAAGGTACATTTTAGCCTTTTTTGCCTGCCTCCGAAAAACTTGCTCATTTTTTTTCTTCTTTTTTTTTAATCAAAGGTGCAAACTCAGCCGCAGACATGACGCTTGTTTCTACTTCTGTTTTTTTTTTTTTTTTTAAGATTTCCTCTTTCACATGTTCCCAGAACATGTGTGACTTGTGTGTGCATCTGCAAAGCACTTCCTCCTCTCTGACAGTGCTATGATAGGAATATCCTCTTACTGGGCCAGTGAACATCTAAGCCTGGCCCTCCTTTCCTCTCAACTCGCTGACATATTTTCAGGCTGTTTTCACGGCACACCTCGCATTTCTGGCTCCTTACGTATTTGGGAGAAGGTGCCAGATGTGATTGAGGCTGGGGAGAGAGCGAAAGATAGAGGGAGATAGGAGGCGCGAAAGAAAGAAATAGTGTGTATCTGTGCAGGACGCCGAGCTGGAGGTGAAGTTATGAAAAGGGGGGGGAAGGGTGATGTTTCAGATGCTGTTTATAGCATAAGAGTTTATTTATTAGCAGTGAACAGAGAGAGAAAGAGCCGGCGTGGGGAGGGGAGGAAATGAACAATGCAGAGGAAATGATCAGTAATCTGGAGAGCTTGCTGTCAACCTCCAACGGCCTGTCTGGAGCTCATTATAGGTAAATTCATTGTCACAGCCTCTGAGGCTGAATGCGCAAGAATGTGTGACGAAGCGTTTGTGTGTACGGTCAAGAAAACCAAGGTGATAGATGGTGAACGCTATAAAAAAAAAAAGAAAAAGAAGAAGCTGTGACGTCGCATGTGTTGTGGTCCAGTAATGGGCTCCTTTTAGAAATCTGTTATTGATATTGCACTCATTTGAAAAGCAGACGTTGTGTATTGGCTACCATTTGACAAGACAGCTGGAATACGCACAACAAATATGTGGAGATTTCACACTTTTGGCAGCCAAAAGCATTGGCATTTACTAGAGAGACTTTCACGCTGGCGGATTAAGCTTCCAAATTATGCTCGAGAACCCTTGACATGATATCAGTGGGGATTTTTTTTTTTTTTTAAAGTGAATTCTAATTTCTGATGTTTTGCAAAAGAAAAGATATAAATCTCTAAATCCACCCAATTTTTTTTCATTTTGGCATAGCTTGTGTCTTTTTTGTTTTGTTTGGGTGGTTCAATGTGGACGTAATTCCCCGAAGTTTAATGATGGATAGAAAATGTATTCCATGTGTTTGCATCCATGTACAGCGAAGGAGGTGGGAAGCAGGGAAGAGTAAGGAGATGGACTGAGATAAGGTGTTAAGATGCTGACAGAAGAATGCAAAAATAGTAAACAGAGAGGGAGGGAAAAGGAAAGAGAGCGTTTGTGAGTGAGAGAGGGAGAAAGAGGGGGAGGGGGGGAGGGCGGGAGGGAAGGAGGGGGGTCTGTGCAGGAAGCCGGAGCTTGCAGTCTGGAAAACAGCATCTTTCCCTCCACTCCGCTCCTCCCCTCTTCCCTCTCGGCATCTCTCCCACGCTCCGGAGCTCAGCCTTCAGCTCCCAGGATCCTCCCAAATTCTCCCGAGGTGCAGCCTGTTTGTGTGTGTGTGCGTGTGTGTGTATATGCAGTGAAGCTTGCATACGTGCGTGTGCGAGTACTTGACGTCAAGCTCAGTACTTTCCGTGTGTTTGTATCCCTCTCTCCCGCTCTCGCTCTCTCTCTCTCTCTCTCTCTCTCTCTCTCTCTCTCTCTCTCTCTCTCTCTCTCTCTCTCTGTGTCTCTCTCCCTCTCTCCCTCCCTGCAGCTGAGGTGGGCGTGTGGAGCCTCTGACCCTCTCTCGCCCACTTTCTTTCTCCGTCTCTCCCTCTTTGCTGCAGCTTCTGGGGGCTATGGATGGACTGCGTTTACCTCCACTCATCGAGGAGGCTTTGGACTCTACAGGTCTGTATAGCTGTTTTATCAGTGTCTGCGTGTGTGCGTGTGTGCGTGTGTGCATGCGTGCGTGCGTGTGTGTGTATTCATCTGCAGTCTGCTATTTTTAGCCCATGCTACTGATATCATCATCTGGAAAGGTAGAGGGCCAGTGTTTATCTTGACTAAGCTAGAATGTTTACTCCTCGAATGAGCAACGGGGTGGTGAACTGAGGAGGCGGAGGAGGAGAAGAGGTGGTCAGGTGGTAGGAAGGTGGGGAGATTATTGTGGCAGCTCATCTTTCTGAGGAGCCGGAGTCCAGCTGACAGCCTGACAGACGAGCAGACATTGCTGCCAGCCATGGCATCTGTGGACATTTGATGGAGGCGACGCGCTGCCAGGTAAAGGATGGTTGGCAGACAGAGGCGGAGATATTAAGTATGTGTAATCATTAGTCTGGGCTCTTTGATGTCTTGCATGTGTCATTGCTGAGGCTGACTTAGAATTAATGCAAAGTGGCATCACGTACTGCTGGATTGCTATTTTTGATCAGCCACGAGCTTGAATGGGTTTTTTTTAATTTTTTTTTTTTTTACACATCACAATGAATTCTCCTTTTTGAAATATTCCCTTTATGTAAGTTGCTGTTGTCAAGCCTGTTTGGTGACCTCATAGCGCTGAGTAACGTTGCACACGAGCGCGTCCTCGTTCCGGCTGAGTTCCGTGGAGCTGCATGGAACGCTTGAGTTAAGAATGTGTGGAATGTTTTTTTCCTTTTTGCACGAGTGAATGAGGGAGAAGCTCCAACTGTGTGTTTTCTGTGCGTTTTAAATGGGCATGCAGACACTGAGGCGCTGTGTTAAGGCTCTGCTAAGAGGATGTTTATTGGTGTGCAGGGGCTCAGAGAAACACGGGTCATGAGCTTTTTGACCAGGGGCCGGTTTGCCAGAATCTGGCTTCCTGTTCCTGTGTGGTTCTGTCCTGAAATTGAACTCTCAGAAACATGCGTTTTGATTATTTCCCTTCCCTCCGCACAGTCAGCTCCAGAATAACCCACTTCGCTCCTGGTATTTGGCGACTAATTTTCTTTCCTATAATTTATTGTCACAGATGCTTCCGCATTATCCATCATAACATGGCGGCTGTCTCAGGAGTAATTCCTCATCCCAAACAAGCTTGTTCCTGTTGTCTTGACTCTGGGGACCTCTTTCCTTTCATCACAGCCTGAGGCATGATTTTAAAGCTGGAAATGCATTATCTGTAATGTACCATGAATCCTGACTGATTGACCATAATAAGGAAATACATACAACAAAAAGGGAAGTGGATTTGCTATTAACTTGCATTGTTTTAAATGAGTCTGGGATCTAAGTGAATTAAGGTGCTGGCGTGGGCTTGAGGTCAGCTTTGGCGGCAAATCAGTCTGGATTGTTACAAAAAAGGTGACTTTCTCCACAATTTTCTCTGATTGCCACTCTTTCTCACAGTTGATTTTTTTAAGCGGGAGAAATGCTGATAAACCCGCTTCCCAAATAAAGGAAACACAGACGGCGTTACATTAACGCGCCTTCCCACTGATCGATAGTGCACTTCATCAGAGGCTGTTTTGACATTTGCAAGCCGTCCGTGTGCTTTGCAACCATCAGCCACCATATTCTTCCTCCCACATGCGCGAGTATCTCTCTCCACCCATCTCTTTACTTTCCCACTCAGTATCTCTTCCATCTCTTTCAGTCGCCTCTTCAGCGCCTACACCCACTCCAGCACGCACGCACGCACACACACACACAAGCGCGCGCGCGTGCACACACACACACACACACACACACACTTGCGCATCCATAAACATGCGCACCTTTGCACCTGCACTGCCTCAGCCCACACAGTGTTTCTCTCCTGTCCTATCTGGTCTTCCCCTCCAGTGTTGTGCCCTCATGCTGTGAAATTCGCATCAGCGGTGATGCTCCCAGAGCGGGCGCACAAATCCCTATATAACATATAAACAGCAAAGTTGGAGTTTTTTTTGGACAAACTTTGTAAATCAAGGAGGTGCAGAAATGTCTCAGAAAAACAATGCAATACTCTCCCGCCAGGGTGAAAACAAAGTTTTCGTGCGTGCTTCTTCTCTCTCAGCCCTCCACAGTGTGACATGTTTTGGCCTGAGCCTGCCCATCCACCCATCAAGGTGATCCGTAGGTCAGCAGCCAATTTGCAACGGTTGGCGTTCTCAGGCCGTCCGTCCGCCCCATTCATGTGCACGCGATATCTCAGGAGAGCCTGAGTCTTCAAATTTTTTGCACACATGTCAACTCAAGCTAAAGGATGAACTGATTTTGGTTGTGAAAAGCTCAGAGGTGAAGGTCACAGGACCAGTTATGGCCCAAAAAACACATTTTTGGGCCATAACTTCCCCACTTGGGCCATAACTCTCAATGTTATACGCTTCTCATGGCAAAGTTCCACACAGATGTCTAAAAGGATAAAATGATATGACATGACATAATGACATTCGGTCTAAAAGGTCAACAGTAAACTTTTCTGGGATTCCTCCCATTCCACGAGAATGCCTGCAGGGCGTCTCCTCCAATCTGACACAAATGTCAATTCAGACTCAAGGATGAATTGACCAGTTTGTTGGTGATAGGTCAAAGGTCAAGGCCATTGCGATGTCACAAACATGTACTTGGGCATATGTCATTTGCTGATTCGGACAACATTTGAGGCAAACGTCTAATCGGATTGAAAGATGAACTGATGGCATTTTTCTACTCTTAGTACATTCATTAGTACAATTCAGTCAAAGTCTTCACGCCTCACATTAGAGACAGACATGGGTGCAACTAGCCTGGCTCATAGAGACATATAAGTGGTAATTATTTACCACTTATATCATTATTATTTATGATGAATAAAAACAAACAACACCTTCGGCGGACTGAGAAAGTTGCTGAACTCAGTTGGCTTCTTTCCGTAGCTCATTCAATGGATTTTTCTTAACTTTTCTTCTCTTCTGCAGAATGCTTGCATTGACAACCTATAATTAATGCTCCCTCTGTCTTCCTTTTCCCTCTGTGCCTTTATCCGATTCGGATTTGGCAGCTACACGGAGCGCTGTGGTATCCCCTCTCCATCCTCTGCGATTTAAGTGATGTAAATCCTTCAAAAGAGATTGCTTTCAGGTGGGAGGCACTGATTTGTGATCAAATGGATTATTACCGCACCACTTGTTTTCGTGCTTTGTTCTGTTGCTATTCATATCCCGCCACACAGTGCCTACACAACACGCAAACACACACACACACACACACACACACCGCACCGCCACGCGCGTTCTTATAAAACAGATCCCCTGAATTAATCTCTATCAACATGTACACACTAACACAGTTTTTCTGTGCGCTCGTCCTAATGAGGCCAAATGATAGCACATTCTGCGCCGCATTCCTATTCCATTGGCCCACTTTCTCATATTTCCCTTTGATAGTGCAAACATGGATTTTCCATTTAAATAACAGGGCCGCTCGTTAAGACGGCCCAACTCTTTGGTGCCTGCGGTTCCTGTTTCTTTTCTTGTCCTCTGCTGCTGTTGTTCCTCACCCTCCCTGGAATTTTAAGGCTCACAGCACAGAGAGGGAAGGACCACCAATCCCGCCGCTTGCTGCCCAAGTCTTTTCACATGATAGTCTCCTCATTATGTGTCTTTAAGGGACACTTGATAAAGACGCTATAGGCCAAGTATTGTAAGAGATGGAGTTTCCATAGCAAGCAAAACTGTGGACGCCAGCAAAACCCTATAGCCAGGGCGACTTTCCAGATGGTGGACCCTTGAGTTGTTGGTGTGCAGAGGTCCCGATGGAGATACGATTTCACCTGTCTCCTCTTTGGTCTCATGAGGAGAGGAGCAGCAGCTCCAGAGCCCACAGGCGATGTCATAACTCCTTCTATTTCTGTGCATCTTCCTCACTGTCTTCTCCTCCTTTCCTCGCTCTCACACAGTCTCTCTATCTTCTTTCAGCCCCCCTCCCCTCCCAGCGCTGTGTTGCTGAGGTAGTGTGCCAGAGCAGGGAACGAGCTACATCAGTGTTGGTCTGGCTTCAAAGCTGGAGTAGGAGGGGGTGGTGTGCATAATGCATGACCTCCTACACAACCTCATCCATTGCATACATATACAATCTCAACGTATTTACATGCCAGACCTGTGTGACCAAATAATGTGTGAGGCTCACTAGAAGTAGGGCTCCTATCTCAGGAAACTGTGATACATAAGCCTGCGCGTCCACATGCATAGACGCACACACACACACGCGTGCGAGCACACACGCTTGTTAATGTTCATTCTCATTACACGCGCAGGGTAGACCAAAATGCAAACAAACCATTAACACTGTCACCAACACCACCACCTGCTCTGCTGTCTGCTCCATGTTGTTCTCAGGCAGCACATCACGCTGCACCTGTACACAGCCTCCAACATCTGCCTCGCCGAGCATCGTTTCCTTTCACAGCTTATTTGGACCCAGATGTTCCTCTCAACACAGTCATATCAGATATTTTAAGAGCAGGGACGAGGAGACAAAGATACCTTACTCTCCTGCAAAAATTCTTTGGATCACATGTGAAATTACATAGCGGCTAATGATTCTATACCAGTATAGCAAGATTGAAAAGGGGGGTGGGCCAATCACATGACAGCAACTCAATGCATTTAAGCCCATAGACTTGGTCAAGAGGATCTCTTGAGGTTGAAACTGAGCATCGGTATCAGGCTCAACCTGGACGGGCTGGTCCGAGTATTTCAGTAACTGCTGATCTACTGGGATTTTCACACACAAACATCTCTAGGGTTTCCGGAGGACGGTCCAAAAAAGACAAAATAGCCAGTGAGCAGCAGCAGTTCTCTTGGTGAAAATGCCTTGTTGATGTAGGAATTCATAGAAGAATGGTTCTGGTTCGGGCTGATAGAAACGCCGATCGAAACACAAGAGATTTTCAATGAGCCACTGGTTAAAACTGAGCTCTGCAGACGAGCATCTCTGAATGCACAAGACATCAAACCTTGAAGCAGATGGGCCATGGCTATGGCAGCCAAGGCCTTTTGCACCTTTAGTCTATTTTGCACAATACTGAATTTCAGTTCTGCTTCACATTCAGTATGAGGTATGACTCTAATTGCAGAAACACACTGGTTCTTTTGTGGAGAAAACGCTTTCCCGTGGCTCCAGCCTGCAGCAACTCTCTGCAGGTTCCTATTTGCAAAAATCATCCCACTCCTCACTCCGACAAACAGGAGACACTCAACCGAACTCTAAATTTGACGAATCAGGGGCTTGTTTTGCGTCATTAATGTTTAAATTTAATCTCAGACAGCAATTCCGAGATGTTGACAAACAACACTCGGGCTCCTTGTTGTCTAAAGTGGCACGGTGTTTGCGCTGAAATATTCAATGTGTTTTGCTGCAATGTGATTACAAAGGAATGTGCTGTAGATAGATAAAGCCACCCTCTCCCTCGAGCTGTAACACTGCTTCTGGAATGACTTTCCTGCCTGTCCCTGCTCTTGTATGCAAGCAGTGTCCATGTCTAATGCAATCCCAGCGTGACTAAAGACCAGCTCTGAGGCAAGTGTGCGGCGGAGTGATCACAGGTGTCACTGCAGCTGATTCTGCAGCACAATGTGTCTGACATTCACTCGCAAGGTGAAGGTGATAAAGCTTCTTTAAGCAGGGAAATGATTAACAAGGCGCGGCGAGACGCAAAGGAGACTAATGGGGACGTTGTCGAAGGAAAAGGCGTCCCGTCATTTGATGGCACAGAAAAATATGCGAGAGGTGCCATAATGAGGTCATTTTTGATTCTCTCACTGGGACGCAGGCAAAGTAAGCTGAGGGGAGAGAAGAATCAAAGGATTTCCCAAATGTTTTTCCTTTGGCATGGGGCAGCCGGCCAGCAACGTTACCAGCAAGTGTGCATAAAGTTCACACACAGTAATCCGACCTGGATTACAGTTTATTTCTGCTTGTGTATCTTGGCTGGCATCCTGGATTGCATGTTTACAATAACAAAGACCCGAAACGGAGCTCATTTAGCCGCTGCTTTCCACCTTATTACATCCTGAGATATGAATCTCAGAGGATCTGCATGAGAGTGATGTTCAGCGTGAAGCCTTTTTTTTGTCTTGACGGCCTTCAGCAGCCGCTGGCTATATTGCGAGCGGCTGCGGCTCTCTCCCCGCCACGCAGCCCTGCTCGTTATGACTAACTCATTACACCAGCATCAAAGTCTAATGGCAAAATAGCCCCGCGAATCTGCACACGTGCCACTCAGGGGCTGCTTTGTTTTTGTATTAACAATACAACATAACAACGTTATGAGAGGGAGCGCAAGGAGATATGACGCAAATTTGGCTTTAGCAGGATGGAAATAGTTACATATGTAGCAAAGGAGGGGTGGAGGGGGGGCAGGGGAGAGAAATAATTACCACGCGAAACAGAAGCATCCCCTGAGCCGAGATTACACCGGTGAGCATCACTTTTAATTAGGTAGATCTTTAGTTAAAGCTTTACTCTGTCCCCTGCTGCACTTTTTTTTTTCTCTCTCCTCATCACATCTCTCTCCACCCGTCTCCTGGCAAACACAATTCCCCTCTTCCATCCTCACACTCCTTCCCTCCCCGAGAGCAAACAGCAGCTCTGAGACCCCATCAGCAGACCCCTTCAATGTGAATGTTTGATGCTACATGTCATTTCTTTTTCCCTTTTTCGCACTGAGATGGACCTGACCCAGAGGGCAATGTCACCGGGAAGCGGTGTGATCTGATGACAGGCCCGTGTGTGTGTTGATGTGTGTGTGTTTGTGTGTGTTTGTGTGTGTGTGATGCAGGCAGAATTTTAAGCGATGAGACAACAACTGCTCCTGACAACACTTTCAGTGTACTGGCCATTTAGCTCCGCTCATTCCGGCCTTGAAGCTAATTTCACCTGACTAATGGGGAATGTCTTCTCCTCGCAGTCAAATTTGTTCACCATCATGTTGTTTTCCTGTAAGTAAAGCCTTCCCTCTCTGCTTTTCTGACGTACTCCGCCTTTATGTTTGCGGCTCCGTCAGGCAACAGCTGCTGCGAAGTTGAGTCAAGTTTATTTGTATATCCTGACATGATACATGCAGCGTCTCAGGCCTACGTTTACATCAACCCCCAGCTGAAGCTGTCAAACCTCCGGCAGGAAAAAAAAAAAAAAACGCTAAGAAAAGGCACACGAGGAGACAGTGTAATACGAGTGAGACGAGTGTTTGTCACATCTCGCTTGCTATGAATGGTGGCTTGTGTTATTATGGACTTGGAGGTGCATTGCTGAGTGGTGAGTCATAGTGATTGCTTCAGCATACAGCCCCCCCCCACCCCTACCCATGTTTTTCTCTGCATTGTGTCGGCTAACTTACTCCACCTGCTGGTCGGGAATTTAATCCACACTGCAGAGACAGAGAGGGAGAAAGAGAGAGAGAGAGAGAGAGAGAGAGAGAGAGACAGAGAGGGAGAGAGACAGAGAGAGAGAGAGAGAGAGAGAGACAGAGAGAGAGAGAGGGAGAGAGACAGAGAGAGAGAGAGAGAGAGAGAGAGACAGAGAGAGAGAGAGGGAGAGAGACAGAGAGAGAGAGAGAACGTCACACAAAAGCCACGTTGAATCATTTCCAATCAAGCAGCTTCATAGCTTGAGATGTATCAACATTGTCTCGCTTTACATCGACATCATATATAAACTTTGATAATTTGGTGACATGATCCATTATTCCCCAAATGAATGCTTTTGTTTTTCTCCTCTTATGTCAAAAATCTCAGCCCGATTCTCACAAAAAAAAAAGAAAAATGTTTGAAATTCGTGTGATAAGTGACGCCAGATAAGTGCAATAAAGGCTCGAGTGCAAAGGGTTCATTGCCGCTTCAATCACAAGATGGTGCTATTGTTTCATAATGCTGGTTGTTACGGCGCGACTGATCTGAGGCGATGACACAGGGGTTTGTCGCCTGCAAATATCTCGTTCTGTCCTCCATCCCTTTCTAACACCGCTGTCATCTTTTCATTAGATGACCTGTGTGATCTGAAAGCAGTCAGCAGCCCCAGCATGGACAACGAGATAACAGCCAAGGAGAGAGGCATCCTGGAGGAGAACAACGAGAAGGAGGAGATGGACCAGGAGAGGGCTCGGGAGGAGGAGGAAGAGGAGGAGGGTGAGGAGAAGAAGCTGAAGGAAGAAGATGGAGAGGGAGAGGGAGAGGAGAAGCGGAGAAAGGAGCAGGAACCTCTGACAGAGGAGCAGGAGCTGGAGGAGTTGAGGGCCCAGGTGCTGCAGCTGCTGCTGGAGCTGGAGGACGCCAGAGAGACCTCCAACAAACACCAGGAGAGCTTTCACGAGCTGCAAGGTGAGAGCTGCAGCCAGCTGATGCTGCATTCTATTTTTAATGCAATGAGTCTGTTTTCATTGCAAACCTTTATCCATTATTGACAAACACGATCCAGTGGCATAAAACCCGACATCCATCATCCAACTGCTTGCCTATGAAGTCAAGCTGCAGTCAAGATAATATAGCATTTGCCAAAGTAATTAAACTATTCATTATAACAGCATTTCACTGGCCTCCTCCATGATGGAGAATGATGTGAGACACAGATGCAAGCAAGAACGGCCCTGTAAAAGAGATGGTGGAAAATACCCCTTTTCAACACTGAAAGGGTATCAGTGATAGATAGATAGATAGATGGATGGATGGATGGATGGATGGATGGATGGATGGATGGATGGATGGATAGATAGATAGATAGATAGATAGATAGATAGATAGATAGATAGATAGATAGATAGATAGATAGATAGATAGATAGATAGATCGATGGATGGATAGATCGATGGATGGATGGATGGATGGATGGATGGATGGATGGATGGATGGATGGATGGATGGATGGATGGATAGATAGATAGATAGATAGATAGATAGATAGATAGATAGATAGATAGATAGATAGATAGATCAACAAGGTCAATGGAAAAAAACCAAAGAAGGATAAACAATAAAACAAGGACAGCACACAGTATAGAGGTTGCTCTTTTAATTTGTAGACAGACACCAAAGCAAGACTCAAACTGGTGTGTGTGTGTGTGTGTGTGTGTGCTTGGATACGGCAGATTCATGCACAGCTTCTGCACATCTTAAAATATTCACTAGCAGCAGAATGAGATTTAGACCAAGAAAAATACTGGAATCAATTGACGAATAATGAAATCTTGC